>SKCR01035565.1:0-133962 GCA_019454045.1 Zanthoxylum bungeanum | reverse complement strand
ATTCTAGTTCCAACCGATTCCGATTCAGAATCATATTTTACCGGTTCGGTTAGGGTTCTGATCCTAACAGAACCGGTTGGAACTGGGTTAGAACCGTAGGGTTCCAACCCTTTCCCCAACGGCTACTAGCCGTTGGGCTGGGCTCCCTGCCCCCAAACGTATATATAGTTTAAAAAAAATTATATTTCCCAAATTACCCCAAATAACAGTAATAAAACGGTTAATTTAAGGGGCATTTTAGGTATCATAAAAATATTCTAAAAATATATAAATATGAGTCATTTTTCATTATTTCAACACATCAATTTCTCAATTCTCTCAATTCCTACAATTCTCTCATTCTCAATTCTCTCATCTACAATTACAATTTATCATTCTCAATTCTCTAATTCTTTAAAATTTCTTAAACAATAAATGACAAACTCATCTGAGAACACGATGTCAAATATACCAACCTAAGAGAGCGGCCCTAGTACCGGTTCACAGAGAAGAGAAGTTAAGTCTCGTTCCTCAGATGTTTTCAAAATTCATATTCATTTAATCGATACTGCAAATGAAAGTTTAAGAGCAGTATGAAACCATTATAGGGTTTCTTACAAATTTACTGGTGGATACGGTAATATGATCAAGCACCTGGAAAGACATCATGTCGTTGAGCTTTGACTTAATACGACGCAAACTCAAATGGCCAGGTACGCATCATCTAGTAGATGTACGAATTCGTTAGATTTATTTAAATATTCTGATGCTAAAAATAGAGAAGAATTTGTTAAATTAACTTGTATGACACATCTTTCTTTAAGTTTTGGTGGAAAACTTGTTTTTACTAATTACGTTCAAAATGCTTTAAATCTTGCTGCTTGTAGAATGACTCGAAATACAACAAAACGTCAAAATTTTAAATTATACAAATATGGTAAAATTATTTTAAATGAAACATTTAGAGATAGTAGATGTCGTCTTTCTATTTGTTCTGATATTTTAAACGAGGCAACAAGAAGATGTCCTCGATGAATTTGAAGACTTGTTTGACAATGCATCTGCAAGTGCAAGCGGAACTGGAGCTGAATGATCAACAGACACTTATAATGATGATTGATAATTAAATAATTGTAAAATTACAATGGGGAAATATCTTAAAATTGTAATGGAACTACGTGAGCTTTGATTCCTCTCACCACTGGAGGATACGTAGGCAACTTAAGTTTTTAAAAATTTAAGTTCAAGTTCTTTAATTTAATAAATTTTTTTTTAAAATTTTTTTAGACAAGAATTTTATTTGTAATTTAATGTAAGTTTATTATATAAAATTCAAATTCATAATTTTAAATTAATTTTTCAATCTCAAATTTTTTATTTAAAAAATAAAAAAATAACAGAATAGAACCAGAATCGAAACCAGAACAGAACGATTCGGTTCCAGTTCCTGTTTCACTTAAGTGTGGAATCAGAACCGAACTGAAATTAACCGGTCCGATTACCGGTTCCACACTCGTGGAACCGGGAACCATCCGGTTCGGTTCCGGTTCGAACCGAACCGGAACCGCCGGTCAGATCTTGTTTTATCATATAGGTCCGTGAATTGAGTTACCATTAAATTAAATTAAATTATTAAAACAACAATTTTCACCAAAGAAAAAAAAAATTAAATTACAATCCTCTTGTCTTCCTCTCTGTCTTACATTTTTTGTCTTAATTTTTCATCCTCCTCTTCATCGTTCCTCTCTTTCTCTGTCTCTTCAACAAGTTTTCCTGTTACCTCGAAACACTTTCTTTGTTTTTATTTTTTTGTTTCTCATTAATTATTATATTACGACCCAAAATCTATCTGGGGTTGCTTTTCCTTTTGGTTTAGACTTCGATTCTCGTTTTAATTTTGCATCTCCGATTGAGAGTTTCCGGTCAATGTGGCTGGATTTTCTTTTAAAAATAAATAAATTAGGGTTTCGGTCCTCAGTTCAAGATTTGGGGATCATGCATTGTTGATGGATTTTTTTTTTATTAATTGACAATTTATTAACTTGTTGGGTCAATTTTATGTTAATCGAAATCTTATCCATTGATATTAGATGATTCTGTTGGTGGATAATCAATAGAAAGTGAACATCTTTTTGGCCTGTGGGGTTTGTTAATTTGGCAAATCAATCTGTTGTTTTTTTGTCACTGCTTGGTGGGTATTGGGATTTTTTGACAACCATTACCAAATTTAGCACAAATCCGGGAGATTGAGCTACTGTTTTTATGTTTACGGAAGGGAAATTGAAAATGGACCACGTGATTGGTGGCAAGTTTAAGTTGGGGAGGAAGATTGGGAGTGGCTCTTTTGGAGAGCTTTATTTAGGTAAAGCCCTTAAAAGTTTTGATTTAATTTGCTGCAATGTGGGATTTTTTTTAATGTTCATTTAAGTAGTGTGTTTATTAGCTTGGTTAATGTTTAGGTGTCAATGTACAAACTGGAGAGGAGATTGCTGTTAAGCTGGTAAGTGATTTATCCTCAAGTATTTGTAGAAGGATTGATTTATGTGATGGCTTTTGATTTGAAGTGTGGCTGCTGTGTGTGGTACTTGTTTCGGTACTTCTGTTTAATTTGGCTGATGATCGTAGTTTAATTTTTATTTTTTGATGATGATGATCAGGTGATGATTCATGGTCAGCTATATGAATCCTGTTTCATCTTTATATTGTCTCTGAATGTGTGAGCTTTTGGGGTTTAGATTTTACTGTGTTTCTAAGGTAGAAATAGTCCAGTTTGACCATTGTCCATTGCTTTCTGTTATAGCAACAAGATTCATCAATATCGCTTCTAATTATATGGAAAAGCAATTAGGAAATTCATTGGATTAATAGTGTTAAGTTTAAACCGCACTCTTAGGATATTAGTTTTTGTTGAATGAAAGTAGGGATGACTATTCAAACATTGGATGAGCTTGGGGGGGATGCTATAATGCTTCAGGTAAACTTTTATGTCCTCAAGTCCAATTTGTGTCATTTATGTTAAGTGATAGATGCAACGTTGATGTTTTTATGTGGTGCATCTTATTTTTGTTTCAATTTGTATGTTATCTTCTATGTTTAATCTTTTCCCTTTCAAACTTACCTGGTGGTTTCAAGATTCTGTGTACGCAGATCCTTACTCTTTCTATCTTTCGTGGTTCTGAATTTTAGGAACCTGTGAAGACCAAGCATCCACAGCTTCACTATGAGTCAAAATTGTACATGCTTCTTCAAGGAGGAAGTAAGTCTCCCCCTCTCTACTATGTTGTGAAAGTTCTTTTACCTAGATATCCTTCCTCACTATGAGTCAATATTTATGTATGAGATCCTTCCTATGGGACAAAATACTTGAAAAGCTCATTATAATTTCTTATCTCATTTTGATTTCTTATAAGTATCGGTTTTCCTTTGATGAAGCGGGAATTCCTCACCTCAAGTGGTTTGGAGTTGAGGGGGAGTACAATATCATGGTTATTGATCTCCTCGGACCAAGTTTGGAAGATTTATTCAATTATTGCAATAGAAAGTTATCTTTGAAAACAGTATTGATGCTTGCGGATCAATTTGTAAGCGGCTCTAACTCTTATCTATTAAAGGAAAAGTTTTGAGCTATCAAATTAATGGCCTTTTGTTATTTTTATCTGTTCAGATAAATAGAGTGGAATACATGCATTCAAGAGGTTTTCTTCACCGTGATATAAAGCCTGACAATTTTTTAATGGGCCTTGGCCGCAAAGCTAATCAGGTACATTTTCTTTGTGCTTTTTCTTCACTTCACACCAGCAAATTATAGAACATGTGCATGCTCATCAGATAGCGAGTCTTTCATTAATTCCCCATATGATTGAATTATCTTTTGATATATTTTAATTTGAGGATTTTCTGAGACTTCAAGTGTTGAGTTATAATAACTTACTTACACTTTTAGCCGGTTCTGCACTTCTGCTTTTTATTAATTATAATAACTTGCTATATCATCTTATTACAGGTCTACATAATTGATTACGGCCTTGCAAAAAAGTATAGAGATCTTCAAACTCATAAGCACATTCCATACAGGTAATTATTTTGCTGCTGGTCTTTCAATGCTAAAATCCACAGTGGTAGCTGCATAGTTCTGGACTATGGTGTTTATATTCATGTATTTAACAAGTGAAAAATTAGTAATAGTATTTATAATTAAAAAATACTAGAGAAAAAGATGTTGCCTAGCCTACAAATTTCCTTTTCTTGAGGAGACAAAAGATAGATCTTGCCTCAAGATTCTTCTACTATGAGGAACAAAGCAGTGAAATTTCATCATATATGTCTCTCATCAAATAAAAAAGAGCTTAATTATACATCCTGTTTATTTGGTTGTATATTGTCATCGGTGAATGGACATATCATGTTTTTATCCCTTTTATTTGCCATAAAACTTGAACTTGAGTTAGTTTCTTCAAAGTTGAGATGATGTGAATGGTGTTAGACATATATAGGGAGGTTATATTGGAGGTATCAGGAGTTTCTGAGGTTAAGATTCATTGTATAAACAAGCAAGACTGAACATTTCAAATAACACCTCTATATTGGTATTCTAGGACAGCTATTATTGTCTATAAATAGGAAGAATATAATACTTTGTATTGTGGACAACCTATTCAAACTTGTATGTAGATCATTTGATCATGTGATCTGATACTTCTCTCTTTACATTTTAGTTTTAATGTTTCAGCCAATTTTACATTTCTACTGCCCTCTTTCTGGAATGCTACCTGGATTTCTCGAATATGTGTAATTTTAGTTATGTGCTCAGCAGTAAGGCTTGTCAATTTTGATTTGATCAATTTGATGGATTTCATATTTATTGTTTGGTCACCACACATTCTGAGTTGTCTGCTCTATTCATCCTGAGTAATAGGTTTCTCTATTTCATTTTCTTATGTATTTATTATTCTTCAAATCATACATCAGTTTCTCATTTTCTCTATTCATGCACACAAATAGACATGCATACATTTTGATGCATTTGTGGTGAGTATGAATTCTTTCATTTTCCTTGTTCATTTGCTTCAGGGAAAATAAGAATCTCACAGGCACAGCTCGCTATGCAAGCGTCAACACTCACCTTGGAGTTGGTGAGTGATTGACTTGTAGTAATATATGTCTAACTAATTTCTGGACTCATTTTTGTCTTTTTCTTTTTCTTTTTCTCTCAGAACAAAGCCGAAGGGATGATTTAGAGTCTCTTGGTTATGTGCTCATGTATTTCCTTAGAGGAAGGTGGAGTATATAGTAGCCATACATTTATTTTTAGATTCTTTTGGAAATTTTAGCTTGATGTTTGACATTTGGAGCAGAATTATTCCAATTTTTCCACTTGTAATTCTGTTTTTAATTTTTCTTTCTTTCTTTGTTTTTTTTTTGGGTTCAGCCTTCCCTGGCAAGGACTAAAAGCGGGAACAAAAAAGCAAAAATACGATAAGATCAGTGAAAAGAAGGTGTCAACTCCCATAGAGGTATGATATCTCTAATTTGGCATCCTTGTAATAGGGCATGTCATCCTTGGGACAATTTTCTTCAGCTTGAACCCTTATAAGAAATTTGGCCACTCAAATTCCAAGTTTGGCATCCTGCCCTAGGGGTGGCTATTGCTTGATGCGATCTCTGGACAGTTCTTGGCATGGCATGGGGGTCAGTTACAGACATGAGCTACTCGACTTTGATATCCGTTTCTGAGTCTGGACCAATGAATTCTAACCTTGGAAAGCTCAGTGCTAAACCTTACATTGACCATAAGGTTTTCAATTCTTTGCATAAATTGTTGTCTTTCTGCGTGTGTTGAACTGTGTACATTTTCACACGTTCATATCAATAGTTTTATGTAAATTATCTCTGTGGCAATTCAGGCCTTACTGATTACTTGGCCTTGGAAGCATTTAATGCGAATTTTCCAAAACTTTGGGTTTTAGCCAGACTTATGTTAATTATTTATGTTCCTATGTCACATGCATAGATTTGTTTATTTTTAACAGGTGCTTTGTAAATCATACCCATCTGAGTTTGTATCATACTTTCATTACTGTCGATCTTTGCAATTTGAGGACAAACCAGATTATTCATATTTGAAGAGGCTTTTCCGCGACTTATTTATTCGAGAAGGTGAATGACTACGACCATGGCTATCTTCTCTTAGAATCTTTTGTATAATTTTGATTTTCTATTTCTAACTTTCATCCTTTTGCAGTTAGATAAATGCAATTTCACAAGTTTTAAAATCCACATGGAATCCATTAAAATCAATTTACTGATTTATAATCATCCACATTAAAGAATTTCAATCAAAATTTTATCTGGCAACCCAAAACAGAGTCATTTGCAACCATGCATGAGTTGAAGAATAATTTTCTTCAATATAATGAATAGTGGTCTTTGTTGTCTGTCAACTGTCAAGGAATTTTTTTCCCTATGTATGTGTGCATGTGTGGGGTTTGAATTTGTTCAAGTCTAGACTTCATCAGCTTACATCACTCAATAACTTTCTATAGGAGTTAATTTCATCGGCCTAATTAATTACGGTTTTCCACAACATTTTGGAAATATCGTATTAATTTGATATCTATTGCTATAATCACACATCTTTGTACATGATAAATTTTTTTTCAGAACATAACTGTCTTTGATGGTTTTATATTTTCAATAACTTGAAATTTGTGAGCCAAGCTTGGGGAATCCAACTGTTATTTGTAAATTATAATTCTGCAATATGATGCTTGTTGGTGTAGACTGAGGAAATCGCGCACCAGCTGTAACCTATCCCATGTAAATAGCTTTCTAATTGGGTTGTCTGACTGCAGGTTTTCAGTTTGACTATGTGTTTGATTGGACTGTATTAAAGTACCCTCAGATTAGTTCCAGCTCCAGAGGAAGGGTAAGTTCTGGCTAACTTGTAGGTGTGGCTTTCATGATCTTCAGAATGCCTCTCATCCCTTTTCTAAATTTTCAGCATTCCAGTGGGAAAGTAGGCTTAACCCCAGGGCCATCTGCTGAAAGACCAGAAAGAGGTTCAGGTTTGTTCTCAGTAAACGAAACTGTCTATGTTGCAAATTTGTAAAAACCACTTCATTTCTCAAAACCGCTGATGAATTTTCGTGTATTCAGTTGGGAAAGAGATTCGAGAAAAATTTTCTGGTGCAGTTGAAGCATTTTCCAGAAAAAATGCTGCTGGTACTCTCTCATCGCGATCTTCCCAGACACAAGAGTTCAGAGGATGGTCCTTCATCCAAGCATGTGGTAAAATTTTGATTTCCAACAGAAATTGGCTTAATTTCCTATTTAATTCTTTTCCTTTGGCAAGTCTCCATTATGTATTTGGATTTTGGAATGCCTGGTCTTGCGGTGATTTTGTTGCTTATGCTTTTTGATCATAGTTCTTTGAAGATTAACCACTAATTGGCGTCACTGAGTTTTGTTATATTCAGAGTCAATGTCATGTAGTCAATGACATTTTTTTTATGTAACAGGGGTGTCCACCATCAAACATAATTTTAATAGATTTTAATAATTGAAAGAGAATGAAGGCAGTGAGCATTGTTATTAAGTTTCCTACTTCTCAATTTATTAGACCAAGGCTTGTGCTTGCAACTTGCAAGAACAATCAGACCAAGGCTTTAGTCTCTATCTTCTTAAGATTTTGCATTTCTCTTAACAACCCACAAACAAGTATCACCTCCTTTTCTTTTCTTAATAATTTTCCTCTTTAAGTTCTATTGTCTCTCACTAGGCAATTTTTTTTTGCTGGCAGCTTGATGCTTTTCCATGATTGACAGCTATAATATTGCCCTCTTTTTTTGTCAAACCTTGCAGATTATATGTTTATATTTGTTTCTCTTTCCCTTTCAGTCTGTTCTAAGTTCATCAATATTCCTGATGATAGATTTAGTTATTGGTAAGTGGAGCAAAAACCTAACTCCATCCGCCCGTGAGTCCAATCTTAGTCTAGCTCTGGATGGCAGAAATGTACCTGTGAAACCTTTATTTTTGTCTTTTCTCAATTGCTTTCACTTCAAACTAGTATATGAATAGTCTCTCATTGTAGTTCTGTCCAATCAATACTCTCTTCTGTTTTTAAAGTCATAGCAGAGGCTACTTAGTATTGTGTTTCAGCACTCATAAAGAACCACTTCGTTTACTATGTCAGAACCCTGACCCCGAAAAAGGACGAAGCTCTTCTCGATATGGCAGCATTTCAAGAAAAGCAGTAATCGCAAGCAGTAAACCAAGTTCTTCTGGTGAGTTCAGTGAGGGTCGCTCTAGCCGACTAATCTCAAGCAGCGGTCGCTTGTCAACCACTCAAAGGATGAAACCTGTGTATGATTCCAGGCAATCTTCTTTCAATCGCACCGCTGGTGGTAGAAGCAGCACCCGTGATGATCCTCTTCGGAGTTTTGAGATGCTCTCAATCAGGAAATGATGTTCGCCAGATGAATTTGTGACAAGATGTGAGAGATATTGCTTATGCAAGCGGTGGATGAGTACTCGAACTGAAGAAAAATCTGGAGAGTTACAATCTCACTTGTATATGTGATATTTCCTAATCAAATGTCATTTGACTCCATTTTTCTGCTTCCTCCTCTTATATTATGACTTGAAATAGCTGTAATAATTACTGTTTATTTCTTCTATTCATATGCTTTTAAGACCGAAAGTAGCAACGTATCTATGAACTTGTAACCTTATTTCTTGTTCCAGCTTATGCTACAATATTACAAAAGCTGAGCCTCCTGGTTTTTTTTTTTTTTAAAAAAAAAAAAAAATTTAAATTGTTATTCTTTAAGTAACTTGTTAAAATTTATTCATTAAAATAATTTTATATTTTATATTTTTTTTAAAAAAATGCATCCAAACAAAAAATTTATTTTGTATTTTATTTGTAGAAATTTTATTTTCTTTACAGCTATTATTTTCTCATTCTTTTATAATACGTTATCAGCATGATTTGCTTCCAAACCGGAATCATCATATGCTAAAACCATTCTATATGCTCACGCCAAACCATGATTCTGATTTGCGTGTTTTGAATAAACATTTTGGATCTTTGAAGCTGAATCATCATACTTGTAGTACAAACTTAATCACCAAATAATTCAAATAAGGCCTGAAGCTGACTCATCAATCATCTTTGCTAAAACCAGCGTGATGCAAATACACATAGGCCTGAAGCAGATTCATCATCCATCAACGCCTGTGTTAACCTTCGCCACCAACAATATGAAATCAAACTTCTCATCGTCAGCAAATCCAAGCTATGAAGCTTTTAACTTGGCTTCGTTGGCTCTTTTGTGATTATGCTGTTTGATTGCTCCACTTGGATTTGGCCTGAAGCCATTTGTTTTGTGAAAGAATGATAATGAAATAATAGTTGGTGTGCCTTTGATTGGCTTTGTTTTTGTGTGAGCCGATTTCATGATTATCAAGATGGTATTGATCGTCATTCTTCCTTTGGGGTTTATTTATTATTATTATTATTAATTTTTTTTTTTGTATAAGTGAATTTTGGTGGTATGTTACATGATTCTGTATGAAAAATAAAGGAGGCTTTCATCCATATAAATAAATCAGAACCTGAAGTTCTGAGTCTAAATTTGATAAGAAAAAAGTAGAATGCGTTGCAAAGCCAAATCATTGGCCTGAAACCAATCATATGCCTTAATGGCTTTGATGTCGAATCATAATTTATGCAACTGCTTAATTTTTAAAACTAGAACCTATAGTTCTATGTGGAACCTTATGTAACATCCCCAATTTAGGAGATGCTACCGGCGGGGAATAGGCCGTACTATTCCCTTGAGCCTATGATTTTCTAACTATGAACAACACTGTTACCCTTTTATTAAATATAATCACATATACGAGACCATTGCCCAAATTCACACTTACACACAACTAAGACTCGACATCACTTATCTAAACAACTCTATACACGACTTATTATACAATTTATCTGAAACTGGACTATAATAAACTTGACTAGACTCTATCTCTGACTCGACCTGGTGGACCAAACCCTATCGTGATTGCCATCAGTATCCATAATCTCGAACACGTCCTCCGAAAATACCTGTAAAATAAAAAAAATTGGGAGTGTGGAGATAGATCGTTTGAACGATCTAAGTGAGTGGACAATTTAAAACAAATACTGGTGTATTTTTTTTTATGAAACTCTTGATTCTAACACCGAAGCTGTCCCCAGAAATCTATCTTTCTCTGAAAAACTATTTCCTTATCTAAAAACACAACTTTTTTAATAATATTTTTCTGAAAAAGTTTTTCTATCTGTAAAACTTTGAGTCTTTCTGTAAATCCAACTTTTCTTTCTAAATCTTCTTTTAGAAAATTAACATTTCTAAAAACTACATTTCTGAAAACTTTACTCTGAAATTCTGTCACTGGAATTTGTCTTTGAAAAACCTGACGCATGGGGCATTACGTATCGTCGTCCCCCAAAACATGCCACTGTCTATCCCTGAAACTAGTGGTCTTGGGGCGTTTCATATCGTCATCCCCCAAGCCACTGAACTAGAACCGGGGGTGCGGATCTATGCTACCCTCCAGGCTCTGAATCTAGGATCTAGGGGCATCTGTCATCCCTAGTCTTGAACTGTGTGTGCACACGATATCTGGATCCGTCAATTCCATATATGATCAAGTTACATACTGAGGAGGGTTTTTCCCCATGCCTCGAAGAATCAAATCCATATCATACTTTTAAAACCATGATTTCTCAAAAAGATTCTCATTTATAAAACAATTGAAAATAAATTTCGCTATCGCCCTATTGTGCGTAAAAGTAAGTCTTAATAAAAAACAAACAAACAAATAAAAATCAACTTATAAAAGAAAAGTATCCACTCACAGATTTGGTGTCCCGCTGGCCTTACTTCACTTTGCCGAAGAAAGCGATGACCTTCAATTGATAATATTGATTAGAAAATGGGCTAAGGAAGAAGTTATAAAATTAGGCTAGTGTGGGAACACAGAAACTGGACGACGCACGTTGTCCCGGGCTCGTGGCCCAGTCGGGAGTACGAGGTAGCCCGCGGGGGACTAAACCGGAGAATAATGGAGTCGCCACCCGGTGTGAACTGGAAAAATGAGATTTAAGGCCGCACTCACCCCTCGCAAGGGAAGACCTCAAACCGTTGGGTTCAGAATGGTCCCTTACTTATGTCACTTGTAATGAAAGGATTTGTGTAATAATTTAATCAAGCTTAAGTAACACTTATTTCCAAGAATATCATGCTTCTAAATTCACATGCACAAAAATAAAACTTACACCTAAATTTGCATATATTTCACATCTAAGATTGCATGCTTGAAAGTGCATCAAAGTAGCAATGAACATACAACTTCATTGACATATTTTATTCATGGAAACACAAGCACACACTAACCACACAAGCACACATAAAGGCGAATCAAATAATGGCAAACATGTGATTTCATAGACACATCATAAACAAATAGCCATTACATGTCCATGCACAAATAAAAGAGTCAACTGAGTACATAATGCAAAAAGACACTTAAGGATGCAATTAGGCATTAAAGTGAGCATGCTATGACGTGGTGCAAAAGAAAATAACTAATATGGACACAAGCACACATGTGAGCACTTTTCCAAGTGGTACGTGGAATTGTATCCCAAGTACAGACCGCACTACCGTCCATTCGGAATCGGTTACAGAATTTATGTCTGGGTTTCCATCCGATATACCACAAGAAATAATACTCAAATGCTATCATAACATGGATATATGAATTGTAATACGTTAAGCCAAGACTAAGGTAAATGATGCAACCAATGGAATAAACATGCTTTTCATTATGATGTGTATAAAGATAAGAATGACTATATGGGATTTCGTATACCCGATTGAACACATCTTATATTCAACCGAATATAAATCAACCGGCGCGGCAAATCATCATGGTAAAGGGTTTTAACCCCTCCAAATATGGGACCTTTAATCCGACTTACTAAACCCATGCGCTCGGTCGCATCATGCATACAAAGAATAAAGACAATAATATCAAACTTAGTATGCCCGATTGAACATATCTTACATTCAACCGAACACACATCAACCGACGCGGCAAAGCATCATGGTAAATGGTTTAAACCCCTCCAAATATGGGACCTTTAATCCGACTTACTAAACCCATGCGCTCGGTCGCATCATGCATACAAAGAATAAAGACAATAATATCAAACTTAGTATGCCCGATTGAACATATCTTACATTCAACCGAACACACATCAACCGACGCGGCAAAGCATCATGGTAAATGGTTTTAACCCCTCCAAATAGGGGACCTTTAATCCGACTTACTAAGTCCATGCACTCGATCGCATCATGCATACAAAGAATAAAGACAATAATATCAAACTTAGTATGCCCGATTGAACATATCTTACATTCAACCGAACACACATCAACCGGCGCGGCAAAGCATCGTGGTAAAGGGTTTTAACCCCTCCAAATAGGGGACCTTTAATCCGACTTACTAAGCCCATGCGCTCGATCGCATCATGCATACAAAGAGTAAAGACAATAATACCAAACTTAGTATGCCCGATTGAACATCTCTTACATTCAACCGAACACACATCAACCGGCGCGGTAAAGCATCGTGGTAAAGGGTTTTAACCCCTCCAAATAGGGGACCTTTAATCTGACTTACTAAGCCCATGCGCTCGATCGCATCATGCATAAACAAGTAACATGCGGAATTTAAATGACGAATAATAAATAAATCAAAGCAACATAAAACAAAAGAAAGTGCCGTTTACTCAAGCGGTACTTGGAGTTGTATCCTGAGTACAGATCATACTACCGTCCATTCGGAATCGGCTATGAAATTTTTGTCCGAGTTTCCATCCGATATACCGCGAGAGTTGACACATCTTTCATTTTATTCTAATGCCACAACATATAATATTTCACAATTCATGAACTTTCTATCTATTCAAGGGCCATAACATGCTTCACTAAAAAAATAATCATGCAAACGGAACTCAATAAATAATAAAAATACAACTGAAAACAAGTGTGAAAAATACCCTCAGGTCTAACCTTTTATGTCGACTTTCGGACTTGCGTTTCACGGCCGTCGGAAGGGCTATCACTCCGCGACCTTTCTGGTTCACTGGTTTGCATTTTTCCTCGCTGTTTCGCTGCCCAAGCTATTATTTTCACTCCATTTTGCTGCTATTTTGCGGCTATTTTTTTGGTCAATTTCGATGACTGTTTTGGGGTGTTTCGGGGACTGTTTTTACTAGGCAGTTTCTGGGTTAATGGGCTGTTTTATGGAATATGTTGGGAACTGTTTGGAATGCGGTTCAGTGGTGTTAGAGGGCTATTTCAGTGATGATTTTCGGTGTTGGATAGTGCATCTTTTGGATACAATATTCGGTGATGGGCAGTACAGTTCGAAGGGGATTTGCGTGATGAACTGGGCGCGCGGTGAAGGTTAATGTGCAGCTGAACTGGGAGGGTTTTTTTTTTATGGTTAATGTGCGGCAGTGGAGAGGCTTATGCGAGAGTGAGTTGGCTGAATCTGTGAGGGCTGTGGCGTGAAAAGGAAGGGTAGTTTCGGACCATAGCGTGAAGTATGTTATGCCGGTTATGTGAGAATATGAGGGATGGTTACACGACCGATGTGGGATTTTGAGAGATGAGGGTTTGGGACCATGTACGTGAAGCTAGGCAGGTCATATGCATGTGTGAAGGTTGTATGAAGAGGGACATGTATGGCTTACGTTGAATGCTGATGTGTGAATGTTAAAGGGCAAGTGGCTAGGCGAGAGTTGGGTGATTCATGAATTGAGGGGTTGTGTGCTGTGAAGTGCAGTGGCTAGGCATGAAGGTGGGCATGTGCTTTGGGCAGAAGGGTTTCTGGTTTTTTGAGGGGCTGCCGAGAGTGAGCTGGTGGGTGCGTGTGTTTACAAAAGGAGCAGTTTGAGTGATGAAAGATTGAGGGCCGAGAGAGTTTAAGGGAGGTTAGGGTATTGTGTTTGTCTTTTTTTGTTTATTTTTGTGGGTGAAGGTGCAACTTGCGAGTGAGGGCTTATTATGGTGCCATTGTCGTGGCTTTTGAGAGAGGCAGTTTGTGTGAGTTTATTTGCTATGTTGCATGGTCTCTGTGCATGTCTTCTTTAGCTATTAGGGTTTTTTTTTGTGGTTTCACGTTAGTGAGAGGGAAGGGCGAGAGAGGAGAGTGTTTAGGGTTTTTTTTTTAGTGAGGTGCCGTGAATAGTCTTCGGAGTCAAGGGTTGAAGTTTGTTGTTGTTTATATAGTGACAAGCTAGGGCTTCTCCTTGTCTCACAAGGAAGGGATATTTGGCTTTAAAAAGAGATATGATTTGGTGTTAGAAAAGGAAAGCAAAGGATTGATTAGGGGGACAAATTTGGTTCAAATTAGGAATACAATATTTGATTGGTTAGGATTAGGCATGATATTTGCTAGATTGATTTTAATTAGGCATGACATCTTTTTAATTTAGGTATATAACATATTTTATTTGTCTAAATTAGGCAGAATTATATTTTATGTTTTATTTAATTGGTAAATGATTTAATTCTTTATTTATTTAATTTAATTAATATTTCATTTAGTTAATACTTAATTTAATTAATATTTGATTTAATTTGGGTGTGCATTAGGGTGGATGGGCATGTGGGCCTTGGTTGGGCGTGTGGGGCCTTAGGTCAAGGCCAAGGGGTTAGGTGATTTGTGAGTGTTTTAGGCCGGGAATAATTTTTTAAAAAAGGACAGCCAACAAGTAACCCAAAGCTAAACTAGCGAACTTAATCCGATTATGAGTCAATTCTTGACTTCTCCCATCCGACATCCGTTTCCCGCGGCTTCCGCGACTTAAAAGGTAGTGCCTCCAACTGAGACTCATCATCGGGTTTCACATACAAAAATACAATGCCTACAGTTGCCCCCACTTTGATGGGACTTGTGCAGTGTGTGACAGTGACAATCCTATCAAAGTACATGCAATGCATTTTCACTTACCTGGGTCGCCAGCTGTCTCCTGGTTTACCTGCTGTGTTGAGTTGAGTTGATCTGGTTTTACCATTTTCGGTATGCTAAACCCCATTTCCGAGGCGTTGCTGAAGTGATGTCTATCCATTTTCGAACTGTCCTCCATTTTTGGAGTGCCATTTTCGGTGACTAATGAGATAATGGTCCATTTTCGAATCGTGCTCCATTTTCGGAGTGCCATTTTCGGCGAGATGAGATGATGGTCCATTTCGAACCGTGCTCCATTTTCGGATTGCCATTTTCGGTGAGATGTGATAATGGTCCATTTTTGAACCGTTGCTCCATTTTCAGAGTGCCATTTTCGGCAAGTGATGAGATGATGGTCCATTTCTGAACCGTTGCTGATGAGAGATAGTCCATTTCCGAACTAATACCGATATGAGAGTGGTCCATTTCTGAACCGTTACTGATATGAGAGTGGTCCATTTTTGAACCGTTGCTGAGGAGAGATAGTCCATTTCCGAACCAATACTGATATGAGAGTGGTCCATTTCCGAACCATTACTGATATGAGAGTGGTCCATTTTCGAACCGTTGCTGATGAGAGATAGTCCATTTCCGAACCGTTGCTGATGAGAGATAGTCCATTTCCGAACCATTACTGATATGAGAGTGGTCTATTTCCGAACCGTTGCTGATAAGAGAGTGGTACATTTCTGAACCATTACTGATATGAGAGTGGTCCATTTCCGAACCGTTACTGATAATGATGTGGGCCCCGCCCCCAGAGTGCCATACCCGGCAAGACTGATGCTGAACTGATATGGGCCTTGCCCCCAGACCGATACTGATATGGGCCTCTCCCCCAGACTGATACTGATATGGGCCTCGCCCCCAGACTGATACAGTGCTGTCGCTGTTCCTGATTGGTTTGTCTTTGCCGTTTTCTCTCTTTCTGCTTCAAAACCTGTGAATACAAAGCAAAACAAACACAAAAGAATGCAAAGTATGTTACGTGTATACATGCATGCATGAATGAGTTTCCTATCCCGTTGGGTTAGGTCTTCCGCCAATTCTTCCTCAGGCAAAGTACTACTTCAACCTTTCCACTTTAATCGGCTCGGTGAACTCATTCCCTTCCAAGTCTGATAGTCTCACTGCCCCATTTCCCAATTTCTGAATGATCATCATATCTTTTCTGCTTGCTGCTTTCAGGAATTCCCCGTGTTCTAAACATCACTGAATTTCATAGTACCAAGGTTGAATGCTTTTCTCAAATATACACATGTTGCCGGTTGAAAGGAAGAGATTCAGGCAAGTAAGCAAAACGAACGTCTTTATTATCATTAAGAAAAGGTTCGAACGAAGAGACAAAATCATTGTCTTTATTAAAAATGTAGGATCAAATAAACTAGGAGGAATAACTTCATCATTCGCAGCATTGCCTTCTTCATTGGCCTATGGTTCTCCACCTTTGTCATTCCCTATTCATATGAATGAAGCTGAGTGGTTGAGAGTTTGGAGGATAAGGGTTTCGGGTAAGTCAGAGTTAATCATGTAGTTGGGTAGGGGATTTCTGTGTGCGTTGGGTTGTTCTCTTTCTGGGTCAGGTATTTTGTGGGAGTCAATGAAGTTTTGGATCTCATGCCTAAGGCGGGTGCAGCTATCAGTTTTGTGACCCCTTCTCCGATGTAAGTGACAATACAGGCTTAGGTCATGGTTGGGTGGTACAGGGTTTGGAATTGGTTTAGCCTCTAAGGGTTCCAGAAGTCCTTGCGCCTTCAGCTTTTCGAACACCCTTGAAAGAGGCTTACCAAGGTTGTAAAATCGCCTGCTTTTGATGGCAGTGACCTCAGTGGTAGCGGGCTTGGTCCCTGAAGGTCCCTCAATATTCCTTCTATTCTGGCCATAGAACTTTCTGTTTTCAGCCTCTTCTTTTTCAATATCCATAACCGTCTCCCTCAATTGTCGGAAATCCGTAATCATCGAAGTTATCCTCCGCAGCTTACCATAAATGGAGGGCTTAGTACCCTTGATGATCATTTTGATCTGGTCTTTCTCAGAGGGCCAAGTCTACATCTTCAGAAGTTGGCTTCTCCAGCGGTCTACATACTCCTTGAAGCTTTCTTCCGGCTTCTGCTTAGTGTTCTCCAAATCACGGAGTGACAAGTCAATCTCTAAGTCTGTAACATACTGCTTCAGAAAAGCATCAGCTAGTTCCCTCCAATCTTCCTTAACCTTATTCTTAAGGCTATGATACCAAACCACAGGTGCCCCCTCGAGTGACATCCCAAACATCTTTTGGACTTGGCACTGTGATAGGCCCACTGAACTCATGACTGAGACATATTGCTACAGATGGACCCTTGGTCTCCATTCCCATTAAACTTGGCCATGTCCGGCATTTTAAACTGAGCTGGCAGCTGTTCTACGAAGGTCATTGCCTCATAATCTAACAACTCTTTATGTTTACCCCTCATTTTACGGGTAACTGTTTCAACCTGATCCCGAAGCTTCTGAAATTATGCATGAGACCCAATCACTTTGCCTGTTGCATACTCTGCCATGTCATCATCAAAAGTGGGGATATCATCCCCCAACCCATTCGAAGGCTCCTCGCGCCTCACATTCTCATAATTTCCCCCAGCACGGGGTACAGCCATATTTGCCATTGCAGTAGTCAAGGCTTGCAACTGTTCGATAATCTTGGCGAAACCATTTTCTAACTGATCTATCCGGGATACCTCGTTATCGGATGTACTCATATCTGTTACCGGTCTTTTGGTGAGTCTTCCCTCTTCCCTAACCCAACGGGAATCTATAATGGCTTTCAGAACACAAGGGTTAGCATGATGTATGTATGCATGGGGTGCATGAGATGCATGTAACATATATAACATACTAAATCAACTAAAATTTTCAAACAAATCGGCCCATTATCATTTTAGAAGCTTTTGGGCTAACTGTCATAGGAGTGAACTCATCCCAGTTTAAATGGCCCAACGAGTTCACATCTCATGGCAAGGAGCCCAACTAAATCCAAATGGTAATGTTCCAAACACAATCACAAAGTGGCCCATCAACACTTAGAAGCCTTTGGCCCAATCGTCATAAAATACGTTCTTGTCCCAGTTTAAATGGCCCAACAAGCCCATATCCCATGACAAATGGTCCAAATGGATCCAAACGACGATGTTCCAAAACATAAGCATAAAATAAAGATAATGCAAACATAAAACAATAATTTCTACAGAATGGCCCATCAACATTTCAGAAACTTTGGGCCTAATGGTCATAAGGTACGAATTCGCCCCAGTTTAAATGGCCCAGCAAGTTCGTATTTCTGACAATAGTCCAACTGCATCCAAATGAGGATGGTCGACAAGCACATACTCAAAGAAATAATTGTTACTTTAACCATACAAACCCGGTCTATGGGTGGGTTTGCAAGAGTGTAGACAAAGGCTCTCACCGGCGAAGGGTGGCCCACAACTAGGTCTCCCCAATCAAGGGTTCGAGCGACCAAGTGAGCGCACCCTTTTTTATACACTAAGGTACGTGCCAATGAGCTATGGTGTGTGACTGACTGTCAAATGGATTTCCCGTTGTAGATTCCCCAGAGGGAGGGTGGAGTGAGGCTCACTTAAATACCCAAGCCTCTTAGGGGGGTATATTGAGTTAGGATTTTAAAAGACTATTTTGAGTTAAATAAGTCTTGTGGTATTCAATTAAGACTTTTAAATAATCTAAAAAGTTTTGTGGTATTCCATTAAGACTTTTATGAATTTTTAAATAGGGTGTCTAAATCCAGTGGTATTCAATCAGGACTTTAAACAACTAATAAAAAGTCTTATGGTATTGAAAAACTTGTTGATTTTAAAGGATTTTTTATATTTGTGATTGTGTGAGACTTTTTAGTAGAAAATATAAATATCAAATCCTATAAAAAATCTCATCCTAGCCCATCAGACTTTTGACATGAGATTTTTTTGAGGCTAGATAATAGAAAAAAACAGACCTGTGAACTCTTCGTTAACAATATACTTTTGTGTTCCAATTTTTTATTATGTGTGGATTGATTTTTATTTGTGAATGAAAAATAGATAGATTAGTGTTAACTTTTTCCCAATAATAGATTAATGTTAATGATTTATTTTATGAAAAATAGATCGATTTGACTGTCACTTTGATGATTTGGTTGTTGTGTCATTTTCGCTCTAGAACATGTGTGTGAATTGTGTCAATTAATGATTAATGATTCTGTTTAAAAGATCAATAATCTCTGTTTCACTCACCACAATCTGCAAAATGGCTTTAGAACAAGTTTTCTCAATTTCTTCGTTAATAGTAACAAGTTTTCACATTTTCTTGGATTACCCTTTAAGTCATTGGATCCATTGTTACCATAATTTTTTTAATAAGAAGCAAGTATACGTGCGGTTCAGCCAAGGCTCTTTGAGTGCTGGGGTTTCAATCCAAATGATTTAAGTGGTTCGAAAACTTGAATATGTCTACTGTTCGGCTATTGATATTATTAATGTATCAAATTAAGGTTACATTACTTGGTTAAATATTAAATTATTAATGCATCAAATTAAGATTACACCACTTGATTAAATATTAACATCTAATACGTGTATTTTTTAAACTTCAAAAACATCTATGTACTGTACCACAACTTTTTTTTTTTTTTGGGATGAAAAGGGGAATTTTATTAATAATAACAGGCTCAGAAACAGTGAGACTATGGAAACTAAGCACTATAATTACTTACAAAGTTAAACAAAAACTACATCACAGCCCAAGATTTAGCAACAATCGAAGAATTCATCAATTCAGCTCCTGATAAACTAAAATCGACCACATGGAAGTGAAATAAATGATTTTACAACAGATTTGAGGAAATTCTCAAGAGTGCAGAAAATCAACTGTATTTCTTGGAATAACATATTCAACAACCCACCATTCAAAAAACCAGGATCAAATGTTCCATGGAAAGGGGAAGAGTAAAAACAAATACACGACTCTTCATCTTTATTATTATCGGTTAATGAAGAAGATAATTTTGAACCTATTGTGCAAACCCAAGAGCAGCAACGAGAAGATGCTAACACATGAAGGGCTAGCATGGCTTTAGATATGTGGAGAAATGTTACTTAGGAGGACATGAAGTTACATCAAATTGGCTATTAAAAGACCATAAAAAATTATATTGGCTTTTGCTTTTCTTTCAAAATATCATTTCATTGTTATATTTTTCATTAATTTATGGTTATATTTCATATGATTCTATTTTCTGTTATTGTTGATGCAAATGTCCACAGCTTGAACCAATCGACTTTCTTTAGTTTTTTTTTGTTCCATTCCATATATCTATTTAAAAAAAAAGAAAAAAAATCTATATATTATCCTTTCAAATCTGACAAATTCTTATGATATAAATCTTTTAAAATCTTATAAGTAAAAAATCCTTATTAAAAGAAATATCATAAAATCTTATAAGTCATTACATTCTTTAAATGTCTTTTAAAATCTGCTGGACTTATTTATCGAAAAATAGTCTTTTAAAATCTCAATTAAATACACCCATTTAGGCTCTTATCGATTGGTGTCAGGAATAAACAACGAGTCCTCCAAATTAGTCCATCACAATAGGCTACGAGTAGATGGCTATCTAGGTGCCTTCACAACTTTTCCGTCTAGAAAGGTAGTGAGTGAATGAAGACACCAAACCATTACCTAGCCTCAAAATGCCTTTGATTAAACCCTCATTTTATCCACTATAGACACGGTCAATTAAAACATAAATCCAAAAATTACAAGACAATATTTCGGGGCCGATTCTCTATCCCCAGTGGAGTCGCCAGACTGTGGGAACACAGAAACTGGACGACGCACGCTGTCCCGGGCTCGCGGCCCGGTCGGGAGTACGGGGAAGCCCGCGGGGGAATAAACCAGAGAATAATGGAGTCGCCACCCGGTGTGAACTGGGAAAATGAGATTTAAGGCCGCACTCACCCCTCGCAAGGGAAGACCTCAAACCGTTGGGTTCGGAATGGTCCCTTACTTATATCACTTGTAATGAAAGTATTTGTGTAATAATTTAATCAAGCTTAAGTAACACTTATTTCCAAGAATATCATGCTTCTAAATTCACATGCACAAAAATAAAACTTACACCTAAATTTGCATATATTTCACATCTAAGATTGCATGCTGAAATTGCATCAAAGTAGCAACGAACATACAACTTCATTGGCATATTGTATTCATGGAAACACAAACACACACTAACCACACAAGCACACATAAAGGCGAATCAAATAATGGCAAACATGTGATTTCATAGACACATCATAAACAAATAGCAATTACATGTCCATGCACAAATAAAAGAGTCAACTAAGTACATAATGCAAAAAGACACTTAAGGATGCAATTAGGCATTAAAGTGAGCATGCTATGACGTGGTGCAAAAGAAAATAACTAATATGACACACAAGCACACATGTGAGCACTTTTCCAAGTGGTACGTGAATTGTATCCCAAGTACAGACCGTACTACCGTCCATTCGGAATCGGCTACGGAATTTATGTCTGAGTTTCCATCCGATATACCATAAGAAATAATACTCAAATGCTATCATAACATGGATATATGAATTGTAATACGTTAAGCCAAGACTAAGGTAAATGATGCAACCAATGGAATAACCATGCTTTTCATTATGATGCGTATAAAGATAAGAATGACTATATGGGATTTCGTATACCCGATTGAACACATCTTATATTCAACCGACTATACATCAACCGGCGTGACAAAACATCGTGGTAAAGGGTTTTAACCCCTCCAAATAGGGGACCTTTAATCCGACTTACTAAACCCATGCGCTCGGTCGCATCATGCATACAAAGAATAAAGACAATAATATCAAACTTAGTATGCCCGATTGAACATATTCATTACATTCAACCGAATACACATCAACCGGCGCGGCAAAGCATCGTGGTAAAGGGTTTTAACCCCTCCAAATAGGGGACCTTTAATCCGACTTACTAAGCCCATGCACTCGATCGCATAATGCATACAAAGAATAAAGACAATAATATCAAACTTAGTATGCCCGATTGAACATATCTTACATTCAACCGAACACAATCAACCCCAACCGGCGCGGCAAAGCATCGTGGTAAAAGGTTTTAAACCCTCCAAATAGGGGACCTTTAATCCGACTTACTAAGCCCATGCGCTCGATCACATTATGCATACAAAGAGTAAAGACAATAATATCAAACTTAATATGCCAGATTGAACATCTCTTACATCAACAACCGAACACACATCAACCGGCGCGGCAAAGCATCGTGGTAAATGGTTTAAACCCCTCCAAATAGGGGACCTTTAATCCGACTTACTAAGCCCATGCGCTCGATCGCATCATGCATAAACAAATAACATGCGGAATTTAAATGACGAATAATAATAAATCAAAGCAACATAAAACAAAAGAAAGTGCCGTTTACTCAAGTGGTACGTGGAGTTGTATCCCGAGTACATATCATACTACCGTCCATTTGGAATCGGCTATGAAATTTATGTCCGGGTTTCCATCCGATATACCGCGAGAGTTGACACATCTTTCATTTTATTCCAATGCCACAACATACAATATTTCACAATTCATGCACTTTCTATCTATTCAAGGGCCACAACATGCTTCACTAAAAAATAATCATGCAAACGGAACTCAATAAATAATAAAAATACAACTGAAAACAAGTGTGAAAAATACCCACAGGTCTAACCTTTTATGTCGACTTTCGGACTTGTGTTTCACGGCCGTCGGAAGGGCTATCACTCCGCGACCTTTCTGGTTCACTGGTTTGCATTTTTCCTCGTTGTTTCACTGCCCAAGCTACTGTTTTCACTCCGTTTTGCTGCTATTTTGCGGCTATTTTTTGGTCAGTTTCGATGACTATTTTGGGGTGTTTTGGGGACTGTTTTTACTGGGCAGTTTCTGGGTTAATGGGCTGTTTTATGGAATATGTTGGGAACTGTTTGGAATACGGTTCGGTGGTGTTAGAGGGCTATTTCAGTGATGATTTTTGGTGTTGGATAGTGCAGCTTTTGGATACAATATTCGGTGATGGGCAGTGCAGTTCGAAGGGGATTTGCGTGTTGAATTGGGTGCGCGGTGAAGGTTAATGTGCAGCTGAACTGGGGGGGTTTTTTTTTTATGGTTAATGTGTGGCAGTGGGGAGGCTTATGCGAGAGTGAGTTGGCTGAATCTGTGAGGGCTGTGGCGTGAAAAGGAAGGGCAGTTTCGGACCATAGCGTGAAGTATGTTGTGCCGGTTATGTGAGAATATGAGGGCTGGTTACACGACCGATGTGGGATTTTGAGAGATGAGGGTTTGAGACCATGTACGTGAAGCTAGGCAGGTCATATGCATGAGTGAATGTTGTATGAAGAGGGACATGTATGGCTTATGTTGAAGGCTGATGTGTGAATGTTAAAGGGCCAGTGGCTAGGCGAGAGTTGGGTGATTCATGAATTGAGAGGCTGTGTGCTGTGAAGTGCAATGGCTAGGCATAAAGGTGGGCATGTGCTTTGGGCAGAAGGGTTTCTGGTTTTTTGAGGGGCTACCGAGAGTGAGCTGGTGGGTGCGTGTGTTTACAAAGGGAGCAGTTTGAGTGATGAAAGATTGAGGGCCGAGAGAGTTTAAGGGAGGTTAGGGTATTGTGTTTGTCTTTTTTGTTTATTTTTGTGGGTGAGGTGCAGCTTGCGAGTTGGGGCATATTATGGTGCCATTGTCGTGGCTTTTGAGAGAGGCAGTTGTGTGAGTTTATCTGCTGTGTTGCATGGTCTCTGTGCGTGTCTTCTTAGCTATTAGGGTTTATTTTTTTTTTTGTGGTTTCACGTTAGTGAGAGGGAAGGGCGAGAGAGGAGAGTGTTTAGTGTTTTTTTTTAGTGAGGTGCCGTGAATAGTCTTCGGAGTCAAGGGTTGAAGTTTGTTGTTGTTTATATAGTGACAAGCTAGGGCTTCTCCTTGTCTCACAAGAAAGGGATATTTGGCTTTAAAAAGAGATATGATTTGGTGTTAGAAAAGGAAAACAAGGGATTGATTGGGGGGGCAAATTTGGTTCAAATTAGGAATACAATATTTGTTTGGTTAGGATTAGGCATGATATTTGCTAGATTGATTTTAATTAGGCATGACATCTTTTTAATTTAGGTATATAACATATTTGATTTGTCTAAATTAGGCAGGATTATATTTTATGTTTTATTTAATTGGTAAATGATTTAATTCCTTATTTATTTAATTTACTTAATATTTCATTTAGTTAATACTTAATTTAATTAATATTTGATTTAATTTGGGTGTGTATTAGGGTGGATGGGCGTGTGGGCCTTGGTTGGGCGTGTGGGGCCTTAGGTCAAGGCCAAGGGGTTAGGTGATTTGTGAGTGTTTTAGGCCGGGAATAATTTTTTAAAAAAGGACAGCCAACAAGTAACCCGAAGTTAAACCAACGAACTTAATCCGATTATGAGTCAATTCTTGACTTCTCCCATCCGACATCCGTTTCCCGCGGCTTCCGTGACATAAAAGGTAGTGCCTCCAACTGAGACTCATCATCGGGTTTCACATGCAAAAATACAATGCCTACAGCTAGTTTATCTATTCAAGTACTCGTGAATACTTCACTGCTTCTCATAAGTATATCATGATGTAATATATGTATGCGAACTGATACGAGACCCTTAGGGTGGCCTCTAAGACGCTATGGAGAAACTAAAATGGACTAAATATGTTTTTGAAAAATCCTAATCTCGAGTCGCGACGCCAAGAGTTGCGCGTCGCGATGCCCACCTGGGCATGGTCAAGGCAGAGAGCAATTTTGTATCGCTTCGCAATGCTGGGCCTATTGTATCGCGATGCCCACACAACATAACTGAAACAGAGAGCAATTATATATTGCGCTTTGTGACTCCAAGAGCAACGCTAGTCCAAAAACAGGACCCATCCTCAACTCCTCAATTTCATTTCAAATCTTACAACAACTGTTAACAACTCATCTTGTCACTGTTGGAGAATTATGACCCATAACATCATTATTTATAAAGAACATGGTGTTATTGTACAAATTAACTATGTGACAAAGGAAATTGCTCTTTTATCATTTTGTATTTGTATTACTTGGATATATAAATCATAAAATTCCATATGATTAGTACCAGATTATTAAGATATGAGACAATATTAATCCACGAAAGGTTTAATTATTAAATATCCCTAGTCATAGTATTATCGAGACTGGACATCGATAATGCGGAATAAACTAGTTTTATACTTGTGCGCGTTATGGAAGCTTAACGGTATAGTTCTCATATATTTAAGTATTTGATACTTATGCAAGTGTGATAGGAGGTTCTATTAGCCGTTGGACCAGGAACAGCTTCGTTCTGGATAGACCCCTCGGAATCCCATTGGTATTATGACTATGTGTCTAAGGGAATCTGAACCAGGGTAGGTGTATGTGGTCTTAACTTGAGACTTGCATCACTAATACTTGCGACAATCAATATACTTTGGTTTTGGTTGTTCGGAACTTTAATAAGTTCTGTGTACGCCTCTTCTGGGTATACTGAGAATCGTAGTGTATTGGGTGTGATGTCAATATGAGAATATCACTTCAGTCATATGAAGATGATGATCACGCATGATACATAATTAGTACTCTTAAATGCTGCAGCTATCGGGATAGTATGACTATGTCATGATTATTCAATTACAGAGACTAGTTGCCAGTGATCCGATATATGCTTCGTATGAGGTAGACACAGTTCCAGCCCTAGGCCTAACATGTGACATCTGATACTGGATCGTATTACGCAATACATTGTATACCACGCCTCATACATATTATATATTCCTCGTTGAATATTTCTAGAGAATTGGGTAGGCATGATGCTTTGCTAGAAGCCAACCATATCTTGTAAATCGGTAAGAATGTGGTACGGGGTACGCACGTGTTTGGATAGTCCGATGACCATATTTACTGCCAACGTTTCCAGGGATCTCTTGGGTCGCTTCCCAAAGATTCACCGATGACATTTGACTCTAACATAATTAATCTGGGATTAATTATCAGAGAGAAAATTAATCTGGGATTAATTGCGGCATGAATTTATATGAGATTAATTCGTCTAGAAGAGAGAATGCGATTAATTTGGAATTAATCGATAAAATAAATTTAATAGTTAAATTGTATTTTTCTATTTAATTTATTTATTTGGGCTAAAATAATATATTGGATATATTAATTAAAATTGAATTTCAATACGGAATTAAAATTGGATTTTAATTCAAGCGAACGAATTAATTTGGAATTAATTCGTAAGCGACTTTCGTAATAATTTTACTGGGCATTATTATTTAATTAAATTAGATTTAATTAACGTCGCGACGGAAAATTCGTTTAATCGGATTAAACGAACCCAGGCCCAAAGTGTGTTGTGTAAGCCAACTAAATTTGAAATTTTAATTGGGTGGGACCCATTAACTTACATCACATGTCACTTGTGATGGAAGTAGTTTGAATAGTAATTGGATTACTTAATGCACACAACAACCAATTTAAACCAACTTTGGAAGTCAAACTGTTGTATTATGTTTTTGGAAAACACAAAGCACTATTTATCTTCTATCTTCCTCTCCTTTGGCTGAAAATTTTTCTTCTTGGAGGAGAAAATTTTCTCTCAAAATTTTTTCAAGCTAGCACTTATAAAAGTCATTTTAAGGTCATAGGGAAACTCACCATTGAGTTTGGAATTCAATACAAAGCTTGGAGCTTCTATCAACAAAGAAAGTTTTAAATTTTCTCATCCGATCAATATAAGTTATTTCCGCAAACTTTACTTGATTATTCACACACAAGTAATTATTTAGAGATCCTTGGCATGTCTAGGACACTAAATATGGTATCAAAGACAATCTAAACATGATTTGAATTATATGGTTCTTAACTTTAATTTGGGGATTTTATTATTGGAGCATGCAAATTCGAAATTGATTGTTTGGTTGTGTTTAGATGATGATTAATTAGATTTGTACATCATTGGATTTGAGAAAATTGATTAGATTAATTTTTTCCCAAAATCCTTACATGGCCGAATGGAACCCAAGTAGCTCTCATTGTGATTTTTTGAAATTAGACTATTGGATGAGTTTAAGGCATGAAATGAATGTTAATTGTTCGTTTAATTGGATTGAAATCAAAATTGAATGTTGTTTCATGTGATTGTCGTGGTATGTAGCATGTTGGAATGGGTTGATTTTACTTCAATTTGTGTTGGACATGAATTGGTATAATTGAGCATGATTAATTGTATTAATTAGTGTTTTGGAAACACTAGATTACTTAATTAATTATGTTAATTACACTTTAATTGGATTAATATGTAATTTGAAATAATGTATTAATTTAATTTGTTGTATTTGGGCTAATAGGCTTGGTTGGGCCAAGTATGATTTAGGACAATTGGGTTGGATCCAATTGGGCCTAAAACTATTTTCATAAAGTCCAAATATAACTAATTGTGCCTTTTATAATTTAATTGGGCCTAATGGGTCTAAATTGATTTGTGGCATAGGGTGATTCCTAATTGGGCCTTGGCATCTTGGGTTGGATCCATAATTACCAAAGCTAATGCCTAATGAATTAATTGAAAGCCCATTGGACTTTAATTGAATTGGCATTGGATGCTAATTGGGCTTTTGAGTCTCAATTGGATTGGATTTGGAATTAAACATGAATTAGTATTAGATACAATTTAAATTAGATTTAAAATTGTAGTTCGATATAATTCAATAATACTTACTTGGAGTATTTATTCTTAAATGAGTTGGACTCGCACAAATCAAATCGTTGTATGAACATTGGATGGTCACTAATCAAAGATCAATTAATTGGATTACATTGATTGACAGCATGCTTTGTGTGAATACTTGGATGTATTTGTTGAATAATGTATATCAGATGAATATTAGATGAGTGTGGGCAATTTTGGAAATTGTTGTAAATTTGGAATTTATTTAAATTGGACATGGGTGTCCAGCCTTTAACCTCTAATTCTCTTTGTATTTCTCTTCTCACCAATTCTCCTCAATGTAAATGAAGTTTTTTTTTATGTATTATGTAATTGGGCTGAAGAATGTAAAGTGCTAGCGGGAGAGAAGAAAGTGAGAATGATTTGTTCTAAGAACAAAATGTATTATATATCCATCCGCATATCATTATTAATTTATTCGCGCCTTATTATGCTTTTAGAATGCATGTTTAAGGGTGTATGATGAGACCTAATCAAAGATAATAAATTGGTTGCCAATTTACTCGAAAAACCCTCACTTTAATATTAAGCATTTTCCTTCCATTGAGTGGTTCTTTCTCAAGATCCAAGATTGACATTGATTTATTGGCCAAAGTCAAGATCATTGTCCATCGCGGATGTGTTTGAACCATGAAAGCTTTGTTCTATATCGCATGTCTTGGGCGGTTGTGTGTTGTTGGCCAAAGTCAATGTCACTTCTTGTTCATCGACGTGGATTATGAAGCTTTCCCACTGTTAATGGGTCGTGCTTAACTGGAATCATTAAACTTATTGAGCCAAAGCCAAGGCTTAGTTGATTCAGAGGAAAAGGTTAGGAAATATGTTGGATATATGTTTTGGACTTGGAGGTCCACCTACCGGATCTAGGAATTGGATTGGATCCAATTGATCTTAGAGATCTACCTAGTTAAGTTTTATACAGCTTGTTGGCTAAAGTCAAGGTTGTGTACTATTTAACGGGATCCTAGCCCACTAGGAAACTAGGTTTCCCGAGTACTCCACATAGGGTTAGAGGCTCACCGAAAAATATTGGGAGGCTAGTATTAAATTTATAATTTTTTTTAAATACTGGCTAATGCGCGCTCTTTTATTATTATTCATCGTCATTAAATATATATTAGTTGGACTAATATTTTGTTGTTTTATGTAAATAGTTGGACTGTACTAAACACTACTCCATTTCTAGTTGGTTATATAATTGGACTATAGTAACCATTGCATTTTGAGTGTACCCGAAATTATTGATTGGATAGTGGAACTATAGTAATCAAGATGGCTGGAAAGATTAGTGTTAGAGACATAATCATGGGCGAGAATATCTTTAACGGCTCCAATTTTCTAGATTGGGAGATGAATCTCAGGATAATCCTGGGAGTTGAGAAGTTACTCTATGTTATAGAGAAACCTCTCGGGCTTGAGCTCGGAGTTGATAGGCTAGTAGAGCGCGACCTTTGGAAGACTCATAGTGATGATAACTTTACTGCTCAATCCGTTATTCTTGCTGTAATGACACCTCAATTTCGTCTTCAGAACAAGGGATTGGATCTTTATAATATGATGTTGAAATTGAATGATCTTCACAGATCTAACCTTAGATCTCAGAAGTACGAATTGCAAAAGAAGCTTTTTCGCTCGCGTATGTCAGATGATACGTCTGTTGAGCAATATGTGTTGCAGATGATTGTTGACATTGAACAGCTAGGTCAGCTGGGCATTACATTTGAGGCTGAGACTTCTATAGATTTGATCTTACAGTCTCTACCCGAGAAAAATCTTGGACAGTTAATGGCAATGCTGAAAGAGGCAGAGCCAGATATTCCAAAGGTCAAGAAGCACGAGGCATATCTTACTTGGACAACCCAGAAGGCCAAGTCTGTTGGTTTCTATTAAGGTCCCAAGATCAATTATAAGAATGAATAATGTGCGAATACACATCGAAGAAGTTTCTGAATACTTACATTGATCGGTTGAGCGACGCGGCAAGCAACGAAACTCCAAAAATTGCTCACTGGTTTGGCGTAAACTGCAGTTTGTGCTTACTGGTTTTGGCTTCGTTTTGGGTCCTTCGTCAAGCTCCGAGCTTCGTCGAACGATTCCCGGCTCATGGGTGGACTTCCCTATCACCTTCGCATGTCTCGTAGTGTGCTAGCACTTGCGATTTTTACCACAAAAATCCAACTCTAAGCTTCTCATTCTCTCGGTTTTTTCAGCTCAAAAACCAGAAAGTTTTTGCCCCATTTGGGCGTGAAATGAAAGAGAAGAAATGAAATAGATTAATTTGGTTGGTTCCAAATTTGTGTATTATATACACTCATTTGAATTTCACATGCATTTCATGTGAATTTGGCTTTTAAAAGTCAAACCATTAAAGCCCCAATCACTCACATCACTCAATCCATCAAATTGTCAAGTCAAATCACTCAAAGTGACTTGTGATTTGACGCTTGATGTGACTAGCGATTTGATGCTTGATTTGACGTGTCGCACTAGAATTCGAAATGCGAATGCGCTCGTAAATAATCTCGGGCTCGGGTTCGCTAATTCCAAATCGATGAATTTTCCGTTGCGTCGTAATTAAATGATTACGCCTAGCGAAGACACTATTCACGTCGCTAACGAATTAATTCTAAATTAATTCATTTGCCCGAATTAAAATCTAATTTTAATTCCACGTCAAAATCCAATTTCATTTAATATATCAAATATATTAATTTCTCGATTAATTCCAAATTAATCGTTATCTCTCTTTAATTGATATTTTATCCCAGATAAAATATCTCCGCTATTAATCCAAGATTAATTTTCTCTCTCATCTAATTAATCCCAGATTAATATAGAGTGCGAGTTATACGTCATCGGTGAATCTTTGGGAAGCGACCCATGAGATCCCTGGATATGTTGGCAGTAAATTCGGTTGTCGGACTATCCGAACACGTAAGTACCTCGTACTATGTTTTACCGATTTACAAGACAAGGTTGGCCTCTAGCAAAGCGTAATGCCTACCTAATTCTCCAGAAACATCCTTACAGGAATAAATGATCTATATCAAGCGTAATATACCGTAGTATTGCGTATTTCTATCCAGTATCGGATGATCACGTGCTAGGCCTGGGGATGGAATTGTGTTTGCCCTGTACGAAGCACATGTCGGATGTCTGGTGACTAGTCTCTATAATCGGATAAACATGACCTAGTCATAATATCCCGATAGCTGCAGCATTTAAGAGAACTAGTCCCGTATCCTACGTGACCATCATCTCCATATGAATGGAGTGACACTTCCGTCTTGACATCACACCCAACACACTACGATTCTCAATATACCCAGTATTGGCGTACACAGAACCTGTTAAATCCCTAAACGACCTCAACCAAAGTACATTTATTGTCGCAAGTATTAGCGGTGCAAGTCTCAGGTTAAGACCAAATACACCTACCCTGATTTCGGACTTCCATAGACACATAGTCATACTACCAATGGAATTCCGAGGGGGTCTTATCCAGAGCGAAGCTGTTTCCCGTACCATCGGTAAAACACAACCTCCTATTACACTTGCATGAGTATCCTATACCCAAATATATGAGAACTATGCCGTTGTGCTCTCACAACGCGCACAAGTGTAATACTAGTCTTTTACATATTTATCGATGTCCAATCTCGATAATACTCTGACTAGGGATATTTAATGATTTATCCTTCGTGGACTGATACTGTCTCATATCATTCTCCATCCAGGAACAAATCATAGGGACCTCATATCATTTATACATCTAGGTGATCTAATCACAAATGATAAGAGTGCAATCTTCTTTGTCACATAGTTAATTTTTACAACAACACAATGATCTGTGCAATCTTCTTTGTCGCATAAGGATGTTCTTATCATCAATCCAGTGACTATCACTCGGATTGGCCTGTTTGTGAATCCATATGCTCAAAGCGTATGAGACACCAGGTCGTGTACATTTTAAATGTACGATTCCACGGAGAGTTTTCGAAAGCCAAGCTTTCGCCGATAATTTTTTTTATGAGAATATCATTTCCAAGAAATGACATATTATCATTATTTATATAGGACAGCTACTGTCAGTGCGATCCCACTAACCCTCTTATATACACAAGAATCTTTTCGTTTATGAATTAAATCATAAACTATTATGATTACATCAAAACGATAATTCCTAGAACCTATGCTTGCTTCAATCCAAACATGGATCGAATAACCTGCAAACCTTGTTTACTAGTTTTAGTACGATAAAACTGTCAGGATATTGTAAACATCCTCCAAATGGTTTCCTTTTTAGGAAAGCGATTTTGCCATTCAGCTAACATATTTCATACATGAAACATGCAGCAATAGCAAGCATTATCCAAATGGATTTACCATGGCAACAAGTAAAAGGTTGAATCGTAATCAACAAAATGTTGATAACGATACTTTCCGCTAAAAGCCTAGCTTTATACGTTGGTATGTTGCCTTCCATGTACGTCTTCCTTGAAGACTCATAAGTACCATTAGGCACAATGCCTTGCGGTACATCAACTAGTATCCAAACTTGTTGATATACATGGAATCCATTTCGGACTCATGACACTTTGTCATAATATGGAGTCGATACCTTGTATTACTTCCTCATGCATAGTCAGTTGGTATACCTCAATAAGATAGAAATATTTATGAGGTGAGATCAGAAACTCATACCCCAGGTTGTTTTCTGACTCTCTCTGACATACGCGGTTCTTGTGTATTTGAAGATTAATGTTATAGTTTCATCCTTGATGAATTATTTGTGTTCCATTAGGATTCGGTGCCTAGAACAGTATTACTCTGATTTTCATCGAGTTTTACTATCCTCCCACTTACCACTGCATATCGGTATTCCTCTCAGGAAAACCGCATGGTGAGCAACAATCTAATTGTTCTCACGTGAGTTGTATAAGTACAATACTTATGGTATCCCTAGGATAACCTACAATTGACACTTATCCAATTTGGGTTCTAGTTTGGTATCATCCAAACATATGCCTAGCATACCCAAATGTTCAGGAATGAGAAACCAGTTTCTTTCCCGTTCATATCTAATATGAAATCTGTCAAATAGATTTTATGGAACCTTATTCAAAATAAGTTCTTGCACTGTTAAAGCTTATCCGTTGAAGGAAATGGTAGCTCAGAGCGACTCATGATTAAGGATGGCAGTGGGTAGGGTATGGTGCGGGTTTGCCATTACCAAACCCGCACCCGCATATGTAAATAAATTACCAAACCCGCACCATACCCATTGCGGGTTTTAAGTTTTATTACCAAACTCGTACCGCATATAAAAATAAATTACCAAACCCGCACTGGTACCCAACGGATTTTTTACGGGTTTTTAAAATATTGAATTACTTTGTGTTCTTAATAATATAATTTTTTAATTAAATAATTTATTTTTAATTGCTAGCTGTAGTTTTCACATTTGTTTTTCATTTGACATATACAACATGCAATGTATGTATATACAATACATAGATAACATAATATATGAAAGACTCGATACCATATGTTTATTTTTTCATATAAACATAATTAAAACGAGTTATTCCCTTCATAATTATAATGATCAAAGTTAGCCAACTCAATCGACAATAAGCTAAAAAGTAATCACCAATCTTTGGTCATATTTTTTTATGTTAAGTGTAATGAAAATGATGTTTACAAGGCTCAAGTGGTGTAAGTGTAATGAAGAAGCATGAAAGCTATTGAAGTTGCAGTAAACACTAGCTTATTTTACTCCTCTCCTGTTTGATCATGTGAACTTAATCTAAATTTTTGTATTATAATTTTATTAACAAGTATGATTAAAAAAAATAATAATAGTCATGCAAAAAATCTTCAGTTGGACAGGTTGCGGCTGAGTGGGAGTGTGGAACTGTGGATTAGTGTTTTAGGTTTATGTTTTGTTAGTTGTTTTTATATGAAGGTTTTTTTATATTGTCCTAAAAATATTAATTAATAAAAAATAATATTGCGGGTATGTGGATACCCGTATTTTTTTCTTAAATACCAAACCTGCACCGCACCCGCAGCGGGTTCTGCTTTAAATTACCAAACCCGCACCGCACCCACTAATAATTTACCAAATCCTACCCATTGCGGGTGGGTTTTTGCGGGTTTGCGGGTAAAATTTCCATCCCTACTCATGATCAACCTTATCATGTCCAATAAAATTCGGTTTATCCATTTCAGACACACCGTCAAACTGACGTGTTCCGGGAGGAGTCCTCATTTGAAAGAATACTTTACTCTTTCAAGTATATGAGAAACTTATTGCTTAAGTATTTTCCATTACGGTCTTACCGTGAAGGTTTAATACTTTAGCCGATCTGTTTGTCTATTTCGTGTCGAAACTTTAAAAGTTTCCTATTTGTGTTCTTCAAAAGAAACACATAACCATTACGCGATGCCACATCCGTATAGTCACGAAATATTCATATACATATCTAGCCTAGCTAGACATGGGCCCACTTGCTTCACTATGAACTAAGGCTAACAGATTGGTGGCATTTACACTTTTACCAAGTAAATAGTGTTTTAGGCACTTTGCCCAATAAACTAGATTCGTAGACTTTATTTGATTAGAATCAAATTTTTCCTAGTACCCACACTTCGAAAGTGTGGATATACGATTCTTGTTTAATTGTGTCCCAGACAACAATGCCATAATAAAGTTTCATATGATCAAATCAGTTTGAGCTATTTGTTTGTCATGTTATACCTTTGAGATTTTATTTATATTCAAAATATAAATTCTGTTATTCACATCTAATGTGTTTATCTCAATATCATCTTTATAATAAAACACTTTAGTGTTCTAGAATATAAAGGTTCACCCGCAGCGGGTCAAACACTGATATAAAGATAATGTATCTAGTCAAACTAGTTACATATAACAGTTTCCAAATTTAGGTACACACCCGAAGGTAGTTCCTAAACTTAGGTATCTACGGTTAAAACAGCGACTTTCGTCCCGTTTCCGATTCGCAGATTAAATCTCATTTGAGGTCAGTATCCTGCTCACAGCAGATTCTGACATCAATATATATATTTATGCACCACACTAAGTATTCAAAATCCAATTTTAATACTAGTAATGAACATAATGTTGACAAACATATTTGTAGCCAGAGCCTTGCTCGTTCTTCAATTCCTTCATGTCTGTTTTATCCAAACGGCAGTCACGCTTCCGCGATCCCGTTTGCCACATTAAGCAGCAGACATTTTGGGATATAACCTTTTATCTTCCTAGAAGATTATAATGATTTTGCCTTTACCCTTTTCAACACTCCAGAAGCCTTTGGCCAAGTCTCGGCCTTCTAGAATATCGAAGTAAGGTGCGCCTTGCGCTACTTATCTAATTGCAAAGTTTGACTTTATCTCCTTGAGATTAGTCATAACTCTCCAGAGTTTACTATTTCAATTTTAGTACTTCTAAGATTCTAAGATAGATTCTTTGAAGATCCTTCAATTTCTTTATCATACTTAAAGAATCTAATTCTTATTTCTGATTCAGAAATTAGGAGACTACTGCGGTAAGTATAATGGATTAAGCACTAAAGTTATCATCACATAATCTTCCAAAGATTACGCTCTACTATTTGCTTAACTCCGGGCTTAGGCATAATATGTTATTTTATCAAATAAAGTAACTTATTATTTTCCAGGACCATCCTGAAATTTTATTCCCAATTTTGAAAATTAAACCATTTAAATACATTTTCCTAGGATTATGTATTAAATGTCAACCTTTCAATTTTAATCTTGATTTTAATAGTCCAACTATTTAATCAACGATTTAGGTACTATTTATTATAATGATTACAATAGTCCAACTATTTAATCAACTATAATTTAATAGATTAAAATCAATTATATTGATTACTATAATCCAATTATAAAATCAACTATAAATGAATAGTTTGAATATATAGTCCAACTATTTATTAAAACAATAATTTAAATATTAGTCCAACTAACATTTAATTTTTTACGACGAATTGATATTTGTTTAAGCGTGTATGGCGAGTAATTGAACAAGTATTGCAAATTCAATTCTTGCCTCCCACTATTTTTTGGCGAGCCTCTAACCCTCTGTCGAGTACTCGGGAAACCGCGTTTCCTAGTGGGCTAGGATCCCGTTAAATATCACATAATCTTGACTTTGGGCAACAAATTGTATGATAATTAACTAGGTAGATCTCTAAGATCAATTGGATCCAATCCAATTCCTAGATCCGGTAGGGGGACATCCAAGTCCGAAACATATATCTTATATATGCCAATACATCCAATGTATTACCTTACATTTTTCCTCTGAATCAACTAAGCCTTGGCTTTGGCATAACAAACTTAGTGATCCCAGTCAAGCGCGACCCATTGACCATGGAAAGCTTCGTAATCAATGTCGATGGACAAGAAGTGGTATTGACTTTGGCCAACAAACCACAACTTGGACAAGACACTGACATGTAACAAAGCTCTCGTGATTCAAACACATCTTCGACAGACAAAGGCCTTGACTTTGGCCAACAAACCAATGCCGTCTCGGATCTTGAGTGAGAATCACTCAATGGAAGGAAAAACGCTTAATATTGTTTGAGGATTTTTCGCGTGCAAATTGGCAACCAATTTATTATCTTTGTTAAGGTCTCATCATCATACACCCTTAAACATGCATTCTACACACATAATAAAGCACATATGTAAAATAATAATGATATGTAGATGAATACTTTACACAATTGATCCTAGATCAAATCTCTCCATTTCTCTCTCCCGCTAGCACATGTATTTACTTCTACCCGTTACACTACACTTCTAAAGAAACCTCATTTACATTGAGGGGAATAGGTGAGAAGAGAATACAAAGAATAAGAGGTAATAAGGCTGGACACGCAGGTCCAATTTAATAAATCAAATTTATTACAACAATTTCTAAAATTATCCCACCCATCTAATATCCATTCGATATACATTATTCATGCATCGCAACCATGTATTCACACAAGCATGTTATCAATCAATCTAATCAAATTAATTAATCTGATAATTAGTGATCATCCAATGTTCAAACAACGATTTGATTCTGCTCGAGTCAAACTCATTTTTGCGAATAAGTACTCAAAGTACGAATTCTTGAATTAAATTAAACTACATAATTAAATCAAATTTAATATGCATTCAATTCTAATTCACATATTTAATTCCAAATTAAATACTACACTTTAATAATGAACTTTTACGACTTAAATTCCAAATTTAATCGTTACGGGTCTCAAAGCCCGATTAACGTCCAACGTCAATTTAATTAAAGTCCAATGGGCTTTTAATTAAGTTCTTGAGGCGTGGAATTTTGGTCAACTCGGATCAAACCGAATAACCAAAATCAAATCCGGGAGTTACCCCTATAAGCCCATAAATTAATTTTGGCCCATTAGACCCAATTAAACTTTAAAGGTCCATTAAGTCGTATTTGGGCTTTATGGAAGCGGTTTTGGGCCCAATTGGATCCAACCAATTTTGGCTAAACCTAACTTTGTACAACAAAGCCCAACAAGCCCAATTACAACACAAAAGCCCAAATCCAATTTTAAGGCCCAAATAATTAAATACAAAAATTCCAATTTCATATTTAATTAACCTAAAGTGTATAACATGATTAATTACCCAAATTAACATTTCTAAAACATCAATATACACAATTAATCATGCTTAATTACATCAATTAGTGTCCAACACATTTTGACAAAAATCAAACCCAATTTACATGCTCATACTCTCGGCAATTACAAGGAATTTTAAATCGATTTCGATTTCAATCCAATTGAATCCACAATTAATATTAAATCATCATTCCCGATTGATTCAAGTCATCCAATGATCAAAAATCAAAAAATCACCAAGACTAATTAGGGCACTATAATTCAGCCAAGCCCAAATTTTTGGGGAAAAATGTTCCAAACATTATTTCTTGAAATTGATCCAATCCAACTTCAATTAAAACACATTTAAGCATATTCATTCATCCAATTTCACAAATTCATGCTCAAAATCAATTTGCCCAAATTTTAACCCTAAACCTTTTCATGCTCAAACCTTGCTCTAGATGCCATTGTTGGTTTCTATTAAGGTCCCAAGATCAATTATAAGCATGAATAATGTGCGAATACACATTGAAGAAGTTGCGGAATACTTACATCGATAGGTTAATCGACGCGGCAAGCAGCGAAACTCCAAAAACTGCTCACTGATTTGGCGTGAACTGCAGTTTGTGCTTACTGGTTTTGGCTTCATTTTGGGTCCTTCGTCAAGCTCCGAGCTTCGTCGAACGATTCCCGGCTCATGGGTGGACTTCCCTATCACCTTTACATGTCTCGTAGTGTGCTAGCACTTGCGATTTTTGCCACAAAAATCCAACTCTAAGCTTCCCACTCTCTCCGTTTTTTCAGCTCAAAAACCAGAAAGTTTTTGCCCCATTTGGGCGTGAAATGAAAGAGATTAATTTGGTTGGTTCCAAATTTGTGTATTATATACACTTATTTGAATTTCACACGCATTTCATGTGAATTTGGCATTTAAAAGTCAAACCATTAAAGCCCCAACCACTCACATCACTCAATACATCAAGTTGTCAAGTCACATCACTCAAAGTGACTTGTGATTTGACACTTGATGCGACTAGCGATTTGACGCTTGATTTGACGTGCCGCACTCGAATTTGAAATGCGAATGTGCTCGTAAATAATCTCAGGCTCGGGTTCACTAATTCTAAATTAATGAATTTTCCGTTGCGTCGTAATTAAATGATTACGCCTAGCGAAGTCACAATTCACGTCGCTAACGAATTAATTTTAAATTAATTCGTTTGCCCGAATTAAAATCTAATTTTAATTCTGCGTCGAAATCCAATTTCATTTAATATATCAAATATATTAATTTATCGGTTAATTCCAAATTAATCGTTATCTCTCTTTAATTGATATTTTATCCCAGATAAAATATCTCTGCTATTAATCCCAGATTAATTTTCTCTCTCATCTAATTAATCCAAGATTAATATAGAGTGCGAGTTATACGTCATCAGTGAATCTTTGGGATGCGACCCATGAGATCCCCGGATATGTTGGCAGTAAATTCGGTCGTCGGACTATCCGAACACGTAAGTACCTCGTACTATGTTTTACCGATTTACAAGACAAGGTTGGCCTCTAGCAAAGCGCAATGCCTACCCAATTCTCCAGAAACATCCTTACAGGAATAAAGGATCTGTATCAAGCGTAATATACCGTAGTATTGTGTATTTCTGTCCAGTATCGGATGATCACGTGCTAGGCCTGGGGCTGGAATTGTGTCTGCCCCGTACGAAGCACATGTCGGATGTCTGGTGACTAGTCTCTATAATCGGATAAACATGACCTAGTCATAATATCCCGATAGCTGCAGCATTTAAGAGAACCAGTCCCGTATCCTACGTGACCATCATCTCCATATGACTGGAGTGACACTTCCGTCTTGACATCACACCCAACACACTACGATTCTCAATATACCCAATATTGGCGTACACAGAACTTGTTAAATCCCTGGACGACCTCAACCAAAGTACATTGATTGTCGCAAGTATTAGCGGTGCAAGTCTCAAGTTAAGACCAAATACACCTACCCTGATTTCGGACTTCCATAGACACATAGTCATACTACCAATGGAATTCTGAGGGGGTCTTATCCAGAGCGAAGCTGTTTCCCGTACCATCGGTAAAATACAACCTCCTATTACACTTGCATGAGTATCATATACCCAAATATATTAGAACTATATCGTTGTGCCCTCACAACGCGCACAAGTTTAATACTAGTCTTTTACATATTTATCGATGTCCAATCTCAATAATACTCTGACTAGGGATATTTAATGATTTATCCTTCGTGGACTGATACTGTCTCATATCATTCTCCGTCCAGGAACAAATCATAGGGATCTCCAATCATTTATACATCTAGGTGATCTAATCACAAATGATAAGAGTGCAATCTCCTTTGTCACATAGTTAATTTGTACAACAACACAATGATCTGTATAAATAGTGACGCTATGGGTCATAATTATCCAACAAAGGTTTGCCGAAGGCTTATAGTTGTGTGAAGAACAAAAAGAAAACATGCAAGGCTAAATCGTCACAGTCTTCTGGGAAGACTAAGGACAAATCCTAAGACGTCTGCATAAACTGTGGAAAACAGGGTCACTGGAAGCGTGACTGCCGTGAGTACAAAGCGGAGTCTAAGGAAGCGAAGGCTGGCAAGGCTCCGGCTTCAGGTATGTTTGTTATTGAAATAAACATGTCCAATACTGGTTTTAAAAATTGGATTTTTGATACTGGATGTGGTACTTACATATGTAATGATGTGCAAGATCTGCAGATTTGCAGGATACTGGCTTCAGATGAGATCGACATACGAGTCAAAAATGGGACGAGAGTCGCTATTTTGGCCGTTGGGACCTATGTTTTGAACTTGCCCTTGGGGCATGTAATTACATTATGTAACTGTTATTTTGTACCTAATTTGACTAGAAACACCATCTTTGTATCTCGTGTAACCGGATGCGGGTATACCTTTGTGCTCTGGAACACTGGGTGTTTTTGTATATAAAGATGATATTTTGATATGTACAATAGATATTAATAATGGTCTTTATATTTTGAATATAAATGAATCTCAAACATATAACATGACAAACAAAAACTCAAATTGAGTAAATCTGATGAGACTTATTTGTGACATTATTGTTTGGGACACATTAAGAAGACTCGTATATCTATTCTTTGGAAGAATGGATACTTGGACGGATTTGATCCTAATTCATATGACGTCTACGAATCTTATTTATTAGGCAAAATGGCTAAAACACCTTTTAGTGGTAAAGATGTACGTGCCACCGAGCTATTAGCCCTCGCTCATAGTGACGTATGTGGCCCCATGTCTAGCTAGGTTAGAGGTGGATAAGAATACTTCTTAACCTTTACATATGTTGCATCATATTATGTGATGAGCGGAAAATATATCAATATTTACCGCCCCTTTTATTTAATATTTTGTTTAGTTTCTCGGGTTTGATGAACGTTTTGATGTGTTTTAGTTTATTTTGCAGATAAAATAATATTGGGACACAATGAAATCATTTAGGATGAAATGTGGGTCAAATAAGGGCAACAATTGGACTTGACATATTAATTTTGGAGATTGGAAACTTGAAAGAGCGTTTTAACGAAGTGTAGTTTTGGAAATTCCAATTTTGCACATCTGTCATATTTTGGGCATAACTTCTTACTCTGATATTAGATTTAGCTGATTCAAGTTCCAGATTAAATAAGAATCAAAGATCTACAACTTTGAAAGACAAAATAATTTCTAATACTGAAGATTTCATGCCCGAAATTGATGAACCATCCAGAAGTGTTTTGTGTGTAATTATTAAAGTCATTTTCAAAGCAAAAAATAAATTAATAAATAAATAATAAAAATTATCAAATCACCACCAAACATGATAAGCAATTAGTGGATCAATTAATAATGGATTTGGTGGAGCAATTAGTGGAGCAGTTAATAATTGATTTGGTTGATGACTTGATGGAGGCAAAATTTTGCCTATAAATACCAAGCCATTTTATTTGTAAATTCATACTTTCTTCTAAGGAATTCCTTAAGAATACTAAGAAGATTGTATCTTTTTTTTTATTTACAGCTTTCAGTAATTAATTTCCGCTTTCGCACTTTCTTTTCTTTACTTTTCAGTTTTTACTTTCCGCAATTTACTTTTACGCACATTACTTTTCTTTCTTTAATTTTCAGTTTTTACTTTTCAGTAATGAGGAGGTAACTCCCCTTTACTGGGGTAAAAGGTAAAACTTTTATTACTAATATTTGGATTAATCTCCCTTAATTATAATATATAAACTAGTTAAAACCTGACTTAACGAGGATACCGCCATATTGGTCGGTTCGTAATTATTTAAATTAGTTTTAACGTGACTAAACTAGATACCGCCTGATTGGACGGTTGGTAATTAATTATTAATTTGACTTAATCTGGATACCGCATATATGGCTGGTTGTTAATTATCATGCAAAGTTCATATATTATATTAAGGGAGATATCTAAAATAGAAGTAATAAAAGTGGATCCTTTTACCTCATCATTTTCTTTTATTGTACTTTTACTTTATTTACTTTTCAGCAATTTACTTTTCAGCATTTACTTTTCAGCAATTTACTTTTCAGGAATTTACTTTGAGCAATTTACTTTCATCATTTACTTTTCAGCATTTAATTTTCAGTATTTAATTTCAGCATTTACTTTCCGTCCTTTAATTTTCAGCAATTTACTTTTCAGCATTTTACTTTATGTCTTTTATTTTATTTAAGTTTTTTTTACTACCCGTAAATATGTGTCGTAACTAAGCCAGTTATCTGAGGTTATGATGAAATCCAATATCACCGGTTTATAAGGGGTTAAATTATAGTTTTGGTAATTTAAAGGTTTACTTATTAAGTCTTAAGTTTAATGCGTCTTGTTAATTGGCCACTAATAAGATTAATGTGGTAAATCTAAAATAAACTTGACAAAAGAATTTTAGGTTTCGGCCTTAGATTTAATAGCCCATGATCTTTCTTGAGGATAGATAACCCTTTAATAGATTTCCTTACATGATAGACATATACCTGTCGGGCAGGGGTAGCCATAATTGGAACTTAAACTTAATGAATCCAGATAATTTGGTTGACATAGACATATGGTTCAATTGGGTTAAACTGGGTATTTGCGTCTGACCATCGACAGAGGCTTTTGCATAATTTAGTGTTCCAGGTTAGTAAACCGATTTATTACACAAACATAAAATAACCACTTCATCTTTAAAATGATATTGGAAGAAATCACAACCCTAGATAGTTTTGAATATTGAATTTTCTTAAACCTACATTTGAGCAATTTTATTTACTTATTTTTAAATTCAAAACCTTCATCATTTCAAATCAATCAATCAACCTGTTAGATACTAGTAATCATTTGACCTCATAAAATTAATAGATTAGGTATTAAGTCCTCGTGGGATCGATACTTTTTATACTACTTGAACGATATGTGCGCTTGCGTTATACGCGTGTGTAAGCACCGGTCATTATGGTTATGTGTATCTTATGAAACACAAGTCGGAAACTTTTGATAAATTCAAAGAGTTTCGACACGAAGTAGAAAAACAGACCGACAAAGTATTAAAACATTGTAGTTGGACCGTGGTGAAGATGTTAGTGTCCTAGACATGCCCAAGGTCTCTAAGTCATGATATTGTGTGAATGATTAAGTGAGTTGCGGAAAAATCTTACATTGATTTGGATGAGAAGTTCAAAACTTTTCTTTGAAGATGGAAGCTCGAAGCATTGATTTGATTCCCAAACTCAAGGATGAGTTTCCGTATCACCTCACAAGACTCCTTTAAGTGCTAGCTTGCTTGATTTTTGTAGCAAAAATCAATGGAGAAGAAGAAGTAGTTCACGACAATGAGGGGGAAAGAGAGAGTTTTTGTATTTTTGATATTTTTAGTTTCCAAAACTAATTCAAAAGTTTAATGTGTGTTGACTTTCAAAGTGGTGGTAGATTTGAGAAGTAAATGCCACATTTACTATTTCAACCACCAATATCACAAATAGTGACTTTTGATGTAAGTCATTGGTCCCACCCATTTAATTCCAAATCTAGTCGGCTTACAGAACACACTTTGGGCTCGAGTTCATTTATTCCGAATAAAAGAATTTACCGTTGCGACGTAATTAAATCTAATTTAATTAAATAATAATGCCTAGAAAAATTATTACGAAAGTCGCTCACGAATTAAATCTAAATTAATTTGTTCGCCCGAATTAAAATCCAATTTTAATTCCGCATTGAAATCCAATTTCAATTAATATATCCAATATATTATTCAATCGATTAATTCCAAAATAATCGATTTTTCTCTTCTATTCGAATTTTATCCCAGATAAATTATTACTGTAATTAATCACAGATTAATTTTCTCTCTCTTAATTAATCCCAGATTAATTCTATTTGAGTCAAATGTCATCGGTGAATCTTTGAGAAGCGACCCAAGAGATCCCAGGATATGTTGGCAGTAAATACGGTCATCAAACTATCCGAACATATGTGTACCATGTACCACATTCTTACCGGTTTACAAGACATGCTTGGCTTCTAGCAAAGCACCATGCCTACCCAATTCTCCAGAAATATTCAACAATGAATATATAATCTGTATCAGGCATAGTATACAAAGTATTGCGTAGTACGATCCAATATCAGATGTCACATGCTAGGCCTGGGGCTGGAATTGTGTCTGCCCCGTACAAAGCATATATCGGATCATCAGTAACTAGTCTACATAATCAGATAATCATGACCTTGTCATACTATCCCGATAGCTGCAGCATTTAAGAGTACTAGTTCTATATCCTGCGTGATCATCATATCCATATGATTGAAGTGATACTTCCATCTTGATATCACACCCAATACACTATGATTCTCAGTAAACCCAGAAGATGCGTACACAGAACCTATTAAAGTCCGAGACGAACAAATTCAAAGCGTACTGATTATCACAAGTATTAGCGATGTAAGTCTCGGGTTAAGACCACATACATCTATCCTGATTCGGATTCCAATAGACATATAGTCATAATACCAATGGGACTCCGAGGGGTCTATCCAAAGTGAAGCTGTTCCCGATCCAGCGGCTAACAGAACCTCCTATCACACTTGTATAAGTATCCAAGTGTAATACTAGTATATTCCGCATTATCGATGTCCAGTCTCGATAATATTACGACTAGGGATATTTAATGATTAAACCATTCTTGGATTAATAATGTCTCATATCTTATTAATTCGGAACTAATCATAAGGACTTTTATCATTTACATATATATCCAAGTAATCTAATTACAAAAATGATAAAATATCAATTTTATCACATAGTTAATTTGTACAAAAACCACAATGTCTTTTACAAATAGTGATGATATGGGTCATAATTGTCCAACAATCTCCCACTTCACTCATAGCCAATCACTCAAATATCTAACATCTGAACTATGTACATGTCGCTCAAACTTTTACTGAGAGATAGCTTTCGTCAGCGGATCTGCAATGTTGTCATTTGAAATGATCTTTTTGATCTTCACATCGCCACGATGTATGATCTCACGAATCAGATGGAAACGTTGAAGTACATGCTTGGATTGTTGATGAGACCGTGGTTCCTTAGCCTGCGCTATAGCCCCGTTATTGTCACAATACAAAGGTACGAGCTCAGATGCTAACAGAATTACTCCTAATCTAATTATGAATTTACGGATCCAAACTGTTTCTTTTGCCGCCTCAGCTGCAGCGATATATTCCACTTCTGTTTTTGAATCGGTAAAAGTCTCTTGCTTGGAAGATTTCCATCTAACTGTTCTGTTGTTCAAACAAAATATGTACCCAGATTGTGACTTAGAGTCGTCTTTATCGGTTTGGTAACTTGCATCGGTGAACCCAGTCACCTCAAGTTCTCCATCTCTATAGACTAAGAAAGTATCCTTAGTTCGTCTAAGATACTTAAGGATGTTCTTAACAATAATCCAGTGACCATCACATGGATCAGCCTGATAGCGACTACACATGCTCAAAGCATATGAGACATCAAGTCGTGTACATATCATGGCATACATGATCGATCTAACAGTAGAAGCGAATGAGATCCGACTCATGTTATCTCTCTCATCTTGAGTTTTAGGACACATGTCCTTAGATAGAAAGACGCAATGTGACATTGGAAGCAGCCCCATCGTAGACTGATCCATATTGAATCTCTTCAACACTTTGTCAATGTATGAGCTCTAGGAGAGTCCAAACAGCTTTCTGGATCTATTTCTGTAGATCCTTATTCCCAGAATAAAGGCCGCTTCTCTCAGATCTTTCATGAAGAATTTTAATGAAAGCCAAGCTTTCACCGATTGTAGCATTGGAATGTCATTGCCAATAAGTAATACATCATCAACATAAAGGACAATGAATGTCAGTGCACTCCCACTAACCTTCTTATATACACAAGAATCATCTTCATTTTGAATGAAACCATATTCTTTTATGATCTCATCAAAACGTTGGTTCTAAGAACGCGATGCTTGCTTCAATCCATAAATGGATCGATTTAACTTGAAAATCTTGTTTGTATGTTTTGGCACGACAAAACCGTCAGGTTATTACATATAAACATCCTCCAAAAGGTTTATGTTAAGGAAAACGGTTTTGACGTCCATCTGCCATATTATGCAGTAATAGTAAGCATTATCCGAATGGATTTAATCATGGCAATAAGTGAAAAAGTTTCATTGTAATCGACACCATGTCGTTGACGATACCCTTTCGCTACATGCCTAGTACGTTTGTATGTTGCCATCCATGTCAGTATTCTTCTTGAAGACCTATTTACAACCAATCAGCTTAACGTCTTTTGGTGCATCAACCAGTGTCCAAACTTGGTTGGTATACATGGAATCCATTTTGGACTTCATGGCTTCTTGCCATAAAGTGGAGTCGATACCTTGTATCACTTCCTCATACGTAGTCGGTTCGTCTTCCTCAATAAGATTGATATCCACATGAGGTGAGATCAGAAACCCATACCTTTCAGGTTCTTTTCTGACTCTCTTCGATCTACGCGGTACTTGTGTATTAGAATATTGTGGTACAGTCTCATCCCTGATGAACTGTTCGTGTTTCATAAGGGAGTCGGTGCCAAGAACAACATCACTCCAATTTTCATCGAGTTCTTTTTTCTTCCCACTTACCACTGTATTTAGGAATTCTTTTTCGAGGAAAAATGCATGGAGAGCAATAAAAATCTTGGTCTCTTGTAGGTTGTAGAAGTAATATCCTTTGGTTTCCTTAGGATAACCTATAAATAGGCACTTATCCGATTTGGGTTCTAGTTTGATACCATCCAAACGTTTAACTTATGTCCAACATCCCCAAATCTTTAGGAATGAGAAACCCAGTTTCTTTCCTGTCTATATTTTATATGGAGTCTGTCCAACATATTTTGACGGAACCTTATTCAAAATAAGTATTGCAATGTTCAATGCGTATCCCCAGAAGAAAATTGGTAGCTCAGTGTGACTCATCATTGACCTTACCATGTCCAACAAGGTTCGATTTCTCCGTTCGGACACACCGTTCAATTGAGGTGTTCCGGGAGGAGTCCACTGTGAAAGAATACCATACTCTTTCAAGTAATCGAGAAACTCATTGCTTAAGTATTCTCCATCACGGTCCAACCGTAATGTTTTAATACTTTTACCGGTCTGTATTTCTACTTCGTGTCGAAACTCTTTGAATTTCTCAAAAGTTTCCGACTTGTGTCTCATAAGATATACATAACCATAACGTGATGCATCATCCATAAAGGTTACGAAGTATTCATAACCATCTCTAGCCTGGCTAGACATGGGCCCACATACGTCACTATAAACGAGGGCTAACAGTTCAGTGGCACGTACACATTTATCAATAAAAGACGTTTTAGGCATATTGCCTAATAAATAAGATTCGCAGACGTCATATGAATTAGGATCAAATCCGTCCAAGTATCCACTCTTCGAAAGTGTGGATATATGAGTCTTGTTAATGTGTCTCAGACGACAATGCCACAAATAAGTTTCATCTGTTTTACTCAATTTGAGCCTTTTGTTTGTCATGTTATATGTTTGAGATTCATTTATATTCAAAATATAAAGACCATTATTAGCATCAGCTGTACATATCTCAAAATAATCTTTATAAACAAAACACCCAGTGTTCCGAAATACAAAGGTATACCTATATTGGGTTAAATAAGATACATAGATAATGTTTCTAGTCAAACTAGGTACATAATAACAGTCTCTTAAATTAAGTACATGCCCCAAGGGCAGATTCAAAATATAGGTCCTAATGGACAAAACAGCGACTCTAGTCCCATTTTTGACTCGGAGGTCGATCTCTCCTGAAGTAAGTCTCCTGCTAATTTGTAGATCCTGCACATCAGTACATATGTGAGTACCACATCCAAAATCAAAAATCCAATTTTAAAACTAGAAGTAGACATGTTTATCTCAATAACATACATACCTGAAGCCGGAGCCTTGTACGTCTTCACTTCCTTCATGTGCGCCTTGTACTCACGAAAATCACGCTTTCAGTGACCCCATTTGCCACAATATAGTGAGACATCTTGGGATATATATTTTGCCTTCCCAGAAGACTTTGACGATTTGGCCTTGCCCTTTCTTTTCTTTTTCTTCTTCTTCTTCTTATTCACACCTCCAGAAGCCTTCGGCCAAGCCTTGGCCTTCTGAGATGTCGAAGTAAGATGAGTCTCGCACTTCTTGCCCTTCAGAAGCTCTAGCGCTGCTTCTTTTAGCATCGCCATCAACTCTCCAAAAGTCTTCTCTTGGTTCATTATGTTGTAGTTCATGATGAACTCACCTCAATTATCAGGCAGAGACTGTAAGATCAAATTTATGGAAGTCTCAGCCTCGAAGGTAATTCCCAGCTGACCTAGTTGTTCGATGTCAGTAATCATCTGCAATTCATACTTCTGAGATCTAAGGTTAGATCTGTGAAGGTCTTTCAATTTCAACATCATGTTGTAGGGATCCAATCTCTTATTTTGACGACGAAATTGAGAGGTCATTACGGAAAGCATGACAGATTGAGGAGTTGAGTTATCATCACTGTGAGTCTTCCAGAGCTCAAACTCAACTAGCTGCTAAACTCCGGCTCAGGCCCGAGAGGTTTCTCTATCGTATAGAGTAACTTCTTAGCCCCCAGGATAATCCTGAGGTTCATCTCCCAATCTGGAAAATTAGAGCCGTTAAAGACATTATCGCCCATGACGATGTCCCTAACGCTAATCTTTCCAGCCATCTCGATTGCAATAGTCCAACTATTCAATCAATGATATCGGGTACAATCAAATGTAATGATTACTATAGTCCAACTATATAATCAACTACAAATGAAGTTATAAGAGTACAGTCCAACTGTTCAATAAAAAATAATAAAATATTAGTCCAACTAATATAAATATATAATGATGAAAATAATTTAAAAGCGCGTATTTGGCAAGTATTAAACGAAATTATAAATTTAATATTGGCCTCCCACTATTTTTCGGTGAGTCTCTAACCCTATGTTGTGTACTCGAGAAACCCAATTTCCTAGTGGGGTAGGATCTCGTTAAATAACACACAACTCGACTTTGGCCAACAAGTTGTATGAAACTTAACTAGGTAGATCTCTAAGATTAATTGGATCCCATCCAATTCCTAGATCCGGTAGGTGGACCTCCAAGTCCAAGATATATATCCAATATATATTTCCTAACCTTTTCCTCTGAATCAACTAAGTCTTGGCTTTGGCTCAACAAGCTTAATGATTCCAGTTAGGTGCGACCCATTGACAGTGGGAAAGCTTCGTAATCCATGTCGATGAACAAGAAGTGACATTGACTTTGGCCAATAAGTCACAACTGTCCAAGACATGCGATATATAACAAAGTCTTCATGGTTCAAACACATCCGCGATGGATAATGATCTTGACTTTGGCCAAACAATCAAAGCCAATCTTGGATATTGAGAAAGAACACTCAATGGAAGTAATACGCTTAATATTAAAATGATGGTTTTTCACGTAAATTGGCATCCAATTTATTATCTTTGATTAGGTCTCATCATACACCCTTAAGCATGCATTCTAAAAGCATAATAAGGCGCGAATAAATTAATAATGATATGCGGATGAATATATAACATAATTTTTTCCTAGAATAAATCTCTATATTTCCTCTCTCCCGCTAGCACTTTACAAACTTCTACCCAATTCCATAATACATTAAAGAAACCTCATTTACATTGAGGGGAATTGGTGAGAAGGGAAATATAAAGAGTAAAGAGATAATAGGCTGGACACGCAGATCCAATTTAATAAATTTCAAATTTATTACAACAATTTTCAAAATTGCCCCCACCCTTCTAATATCCATCATATATACATTATTCATATAAATATATCCAAGTATTCACACAAAGCATGTTATTCAATCAATCTAATCCAATTAATTAATCTTTGAATTAATGACCATCCAATGTTCATACAACGATTTGATTTGCGCGAGTCTAACTTGTTTAAGAATAAATACTTAAAGTACGTATTCTTGAATTATATCGAACTAAATTTTAAATCCAATTTAATTTGTATCCAATACTAATTCGAATTTAATTCCAAATTAAATAATTACACTTATTTATGTGCCTTAAAGACTTGGATTCCAAATCCAATCCAATAGGTCTCAAAGGCCCAATTAGCATCCAATGCTAATTTAATTAAAGTCCAATAAGCTTTCAATTAATTCTTTAGGCATGGACTTTGGCCAATATGGATCCAATCCAATAGCCAAGGCCCAATAAGGAATCACCTATTTGCCAAAAATCAATTTAGGCCCAATTAAATTATTTAAAGGCCCAAAAGTCATATTTGGACTTTATAGAAATGGTTTTAGGCCCAATTGGATCCAATCCAATTGTCCAAAACCAAACTTGGCCTAACCAAGCCCATTAACCCAAATATAAAAAATTAGCCCAATCCAATTTTAAAGACTAATTTATATTAACATAATATTCCAAATATCACATTAATTTTAATTAAAGTGTAATTAACATAATTAATCTATTAATCTAATATTTCTAAAATATTAATTTAATCAAATTAATCATGCTTTAATTATCCAACTCATATCCAACACAAATTTGAAGCAAAATCAATCCATTCAACATGCTCAATCTCATGGCAATGTCATGAAATAACATTCAATTTTGATTTCAATCCAACTAAACCAACAATTAATAATCATTTCATGCTTTAAACTCATCCAATGGTCTGAAATCAAAAAATCACCATGAGAATGCTAGGGTCAATTTTCGGCCATGCTTAGATTTTTAGGAATTTTTGATCCAATCAATTTATTCAAATCATATGATTCACAAATCCAATTTATCATCATCAATACACAACCAAACAACCAATTTGGAAAAATATATACTCCAAGCACAAAATCCCCAAATAAAGTCCATAAATCCTAAACTCAAATCATGCTTAGATATGGCTCATGATACCATTGTTAGTGTCTTAGACATGCCCAAGGTCTCTAAGTCATGATATTGTGTGTGAATGATCAAGTGAGTTGCGGAAAAAACTTACATTGATTTGGATGAGAAGTTCAAAACTTTTCTTTGAAGATGGAAGCTTCAAGCTTTGATTTGATTCCCAAACTCAAGGATGAGTTTCCCTATCACCTCACAAGACTCCTTTAAGTGCTAGCTTGCTTGATTTTTGAAGCAAAATCAATGGAGAAGAAGAAGTAGTTCACGACAATGAGGGGGAAAGAGAGAGTTTTTGTATTTTTGATATTATTAGTTTCCAAAACTAATTCAAAATTTTAATGTGTTGACTTTCAAAGTGGTGGTAGATTTGAGAAGTAAATGCCACATTTACTATTTCAACCACCAACATCACAAAAAGTGACTTTTGATGTAATTCATGGGTCCCACCCATTTAATTCCAAATATAGTCGGCTTAATGTTGGTTTCTAATGTGGTCCCAAGATCATATTTGAACAATGAAAAGAATGAATACTCAAAGAAGTGAGGCGGAAACACACTTATATTGAACGGATTTTGAAGATGATGAACACAAAAATCCCTTGCAAGATACGGCCAAGGAGAAATGAGAAGTGTTGATTCCATGCCCTAAGCTTTGTGTTGATTACAAGCTCTTAGATTAGTTTCCTTATCACCTAGTGATGATTCCTTGAAGTGCTAGCTTGAGAAAATTTTGCCATAAAATTTTCTATCCACCAAGTGAAGCTCACGGTTTTGTGAGCTAAGGAGAGAGACAGAGAGAGTTTTCTTTGTTTTGATTTGTTTTTCCAAAAACAATAATGCATAAAGTGTTACCAAAAAATTTGGTATATGGCTTTCAAAAAGTCAAACAAATTTTTGGAGCCAAAAATGCATTAAAGGCTCACAACCACCTCTATCATGAATAGTGACTGCATGTCAATCACCAAAAGGTGACTTGACATCTATCATTAAAGTGACATGTGATGTGATGAGCGATGTGACTTGTGGCCGCACTTGATTCTAAATTGGAGTGGCCTCACAACACATCCCAGGCTCGGGTTCGTTAATTCCGAATTAACGAATTTTCCATTGCGTCGTAATTAAATCAAATTTAATTAAATAATCATGCATAGAAAAATTACTATTCACGTCGCTGGTGAATTAATTCTAAATCAATTCGTTAGCCCGAATTAAAATCCAATTTTAATTCCGTGTCAAAATCTAATTTCGTTTAATATATCGAATATATTATTTTATCGATTAATTCCAAATTAATCGTTCTCTTTCTTCAAATAGTATTTTATCCTAGATAAAATCTCTCCGTTATTAATCCCAAATTAATAATGTTCGAATCATACGTCATCGGTGAATCTTCGGGAAGCGACCCAAGAGATCCCTTGGATATGTTGGAAGTAAATCCGGTCGTCGGACTATCAGAACACGTACGTACCTCGTACTATATTTTTACCGATTTACGAGATATGGTTGGCTTCTAGCAAAGTACCGTGCCTACCCAATTCTCCAGAAATATTCTTAATGGAATATCTAATCTGTATCAGGCGTAGTATACGTAGTATTGCGTATTGCGTATTGCGATCCAGTATCAGATGTCACAAGCAAGGCCTGGGGCTGGTCAAGTGTCTGCCCCGTACGAAGCATATATCGGATTACAAGCAACTAGTCTCTTTAAATCGGATAATCATGACCTTGTCATATTATCCCGATGGTTGCAACCATTTAGAGTACCAGTTCTGTATCCTTGTGTGATCATCATCTCCATATGACTGAAGTGACACTTCCATCTTGACATCACACCAATAAACTACGATTCTCAATAAACCCAGAAGAGGCGTACACAGAACCTGTTAAAGTCCGGATGACCAAAACCAAAGCGTATTGATTGTCGCAAGTACTAGCGATGTAAGTCTCAGGTTAAGACCAAATACACCTACCCTGACGCGGATTCCCATAGACACATAGTCATACTACCAATGGGATTTTGCGGGGTCTATCCAGAGCGAAGCTGTTTCCGTACCATCGTTAAACACAACCTCATATCACACTTGCATAAGTATCCAATACTTAAATATATGAGAACTATGTCGTTACGCTTCCATAACACGCACAATTGCAATACTAGTCTATTCCATATTATCGATGTCCAGTCTCGATAATACTACGACTAGGGATATTTAATGATTAAACCTTTATGGATTGATACTGTCTCATATCTTATAATCTGGAACTAATCATAAGGACTTTTATCATTTATATATTTAAGTAATCAAATTACAAAACGATAAAATGCAATTTCATTGCTACATAATTAATTTGTACAAAAACCACAATATCTTTTACAAATAGTGACGGTATGGGTCATAATTGTCTAACAATCTACCACTTGGCCTATAGCCAGTCACTCAAGCATCTAATACCTGAACTATGTACATGTCGCTCAAACTTTTGCTGAGGATTGCTTTCGTCAGCGGATCTGCTATGTTGTCCTCTGATGCGACCTTCTCGATCTTCACATCACCACGATGTATGATCTCACGAATCAGATGGAAACGTCGAAGAACATTCTTAGATCATTGATGAGACCGCGGTTCCTTAGCCTGCGCTATAGCCCTGTTATTGTCACAATACAATGGAACGGGCTCAGCTGCTAACGGAACTACTCCTAATTCAATTAGGAATTTATGGATCCAAACTGCCTCTTTTACTGTTTCTGCTGCAGCAATGTACTCCGCTTCTGTTGTTGAATCGACAACAGTCTCTTGCTTGGAAATTTCCAGCATACTGCTCCGTTATTAAAAAAAATATGTACCCGGATTGCGACTTACAGTCGTCTTTATCGGTTTGGAAACTTGCATCGGTATACCCAGTTACCTCAAGTTCTCCATCTCCATAGATTAAGAAAGCATCCTTAGTTCGTCTAAGATACTTTAGGATATTCTTAACTGCCATCCAGTGATTATCACCTGGATAGGCCTGATAGCGACTACACATGCTCAAAGCATAGGAGACATCAGGTTGTGTACATATCATGGCATACATGATCGATCCGACTTCCGAGGCGAATGGTATCCGACTCATGTTTTCTCTCTCATCTTGAGTTTTAGGACACATGTCCTTAGATAGAGTGACGCTATGTGACACTGGCAACAGTCCCCTTTTGGACTGATCCATGTTGAATTCTTCAACACTTTTTCAATGTACGTGCTCTGGGAGTCCAACCAGCTTTCTAGATCTATCCCAGGATCTTTATTTATTCCAGAATAAAGGCTGCTTCTCTCATATCTTTCATGGAGAATTTTAATGAAAGCCAAGCTTTCACCGATGTTAACATGGGAATGTCATTGCCAATTAGCAATACATCGTCAACGTAAAGGATAATGAATGTTAGTTCGCTCCCCCTAACCTTCTTATATACACAAGGATCATCCTCGTTTTGAACGAAATCATATTCTTTTATGATCTCATCAAAACGTTGGTTCCAAGAACGCGATGCTTGCTTCAATCCATAAATGGATCGATTTAACTTACAAACCTTGTTTGCAAGTCTGGTACAACAAAACCATCAGGCTGTTGCATATAAACATCCTCCAAAAGGTTTCCGTTAAGGAAAACGGTTTTGACGTCCATCTGCCATATCTCGTAATTGAAATATGCAACAATAACAAGCATTATCCTAATGGATTTAATCATGGTAACGGGTGAAAAAGTTTCTTCGTAATCGATACCATGTCGTTGACGATACCCTTTCGCTACAAGCCTAGCTTTGTACGTTTCTATGTTGCCATCCATGTCAGTCTTCCTCTTGAAGACCCATTTGCATCCAATAGGCTTTACGCCTTCTGGTACATCAACCAGTGTCTAAACTTGGTTGGTATACATGGAATCCATTTCGAAATTCATGGCATCTAGCCATAAACCTAAGTCGATACCTTGTATCGCTTCCTCATACGTAGTCGGCTCGTCTTCCTCAATAAAATTAATATCTACATGAGGTGAGATCAGAAACCCATACCTCTCAGGTTGTTTTCTGACTCTCTCCGACTTACGCGGTCCTTGTGTATTCTAAGATTGTGGTACAGTCTCATCCCTGATGGACTGTTCATATTCCGTTAAGGATTCTATGCCAAGAACAGTATCACTCTAATTTTCATCGAGTTCCACTTTCCTCCCACTTATCACTGAATTTAGGAATTCCTTTTCAAGGAAAACCGCATGTAGAGCAACAAATACTTTGGTCTCTTATGGGTGATAAAAGTAATATCACTTGGTTCCCTAGGATATCCTACAAATAGGCATTTATCCAATTTGGGTTCTAGTTTGGTACCTTCCAAACATTTGACGTATGCCCAGCAACCCCAAATCTTCAGGAATGAGAAACCCGGTTTCTTTCCTGTCCATATTTCATATGGAGTCTGTTGAACAGAATTTGATGGAACCTTATTCAAAATAAGTATTGCATTGTTCAATGCATATCCCCAGAAGGAAATAGGTAGCTCTGTGCGACTCATCATAGACCTTACCATGTCTAACAAAGTTGGTTTCTCCGTTCGGACACACCGTTTAATTGCGGTGTTCCAGGAGGAGTCCACTGTGAAAGAATACCATATTCTTTCAAGTAATCAAGACACTCATTGCTCAAGTATTCGCCACCACGGTCCGACCGTAATGTCTTAATACTTTTGCCGGTCTGTTTTTCTACTTCGTGTCGAAACTCTTTGAATTTCTCAAAAGTTCGACTTGTGTCTCATAAGATACACATAACCATAACGTGATGCATCATCCGTAAAGGTTACGAAGTATTCATATCCACCTCTAGCCTGGCTAGACATGGGCCCACAAACGTCACTATGAACAAGAGCTAACAGTTCGGTGGCGCGTACACTTTTACCACTAAAAGGTGATTTAGGCATTTTGCCTAATAAACAAGATTCGCAGACGTCATATGAATTTGGATCAAATCAGTCAAGTACCCACTCTTCGAAAGTGTGGATATACGTGTCTTGTTTATGTGTCCTAGACGACAATGCCACATATAAGTTTCATCATTGTTACTTTAAGCTTTTTGTTTGTTACATTATATGTTTGAGATTGATTTATATTCAAAATATAAAGATCATTATTTGCATCAGCTGTGCAAATTTCTATATCATTTTTATACATAAAACACCCAATGTTTCTAAATACAAAAGTATACCCACATTGGGTTAACATAGATGCAGAAATTATATTCCTAGTCAAACTAGGTACAAAATAACAGTTTATAAGTTCAAGTACATGCCCCGAGGGCAGTTCCAAAACATAAGTTCCTACGGCCAAAACGGCAACTCGAGTCCCATTTCCAACATGGAGGTCAATCTCTCTTGAGGCCAATCTCATTCTAATCTGTAGATCCTGCACATCAGTACATATGTGAGTACCACAACCAGAATAAAAAATCTAATTTTTAAAACTAGAAGTAGACATATTTATTTCTATAACAAACATACCTGTAGCCGGTGCCTTGCCCGCTTTAATCTCCTTCATGTGTGCCTTGTACTCGTGGCAGTCACGCTTCCAGTGACCCCACTTCCCGCACTGTAAGCATACATCTTGGGATTTGTCCTTGGGTTTCCCAGAACCCTTTGACGATTTGGCCTTACCCTTCTTCTTATGCTTATTCTGTTTAACACTTCCAGTCACCTTGGGCCCATCCCTCAGAGTCTGAGATGTTGAAGCATAGTGTGCCTCGCGCTTCTTGCCCTTAAGGAGCTCATTTTCTACCTCTCGCAGAGTGGACATCAACTCTCCAAGAGTCTGGTCTTGGTTCAACATGTTGTAGTTCATGATGAACCCACTCCAAGTGTCGGGGAGAGACTGTAGGATCAAATCTACTGAAGTCTCAGCCTCGAAGACTATGCCCATCTGTCCGAGCTGCTCAATGTTAGCAATCATCTCGAGACATGATGCTCAACAGACGTACCCTCTGACATTCGAGCGCAGAAGAGCTTCTTCTGCAACTAATATCTTTGCAATCTAATATTAGATCGGTGGAGATCGTGTAACTTCGCCATTATCTCATTGGGATCCAACCCCTTGTTTTGACGATGGAATTACGGAGTCATAGCGGCAAGCATTACCGATTGATCAGTTGCATTATCATCGCTATGAGTCTTCCAAAGCTCTAGCTCAAGCAATTGATCAGGTCGGGGCTTAGGCCCAAGAGGTCGCTCTATAGTGTAGAGTAACTTCTCAGATCCCAGAATAATTCTGAGACTCATATCACAGTCTTGAAAGTTTCTGCCATTAAAGACGTTGTCGCCCATGACAATATCCCTAATGCTTAACTTTCCAGTCATCTTAACCGCAATAGTCCAACTATTCGATTAACGATGTTTGGGTACAGTCTAACTTTACAAGAAAAACAATGATATATTAGTCCAACTAATAAAATAATTGACGAAATAATTTCGAAAGCGCGTAAAGCTAAGTATTTGAATGAAATTACAAATTCAATACTAGCCTCCCACTATTTTTCGGTGAGCCTCTAACCCTCTGTTGAGTACTCGGGAAACCTAGTTTCCTAGTGGGCTAGGATCCCGTTAAATAACACACAACCTTGACTTTGGCCAACAAGCTGTATGATATTTAACTAGGTAGATCTCTAAGATCAATTGGATCTCATCCAATTCCTATATCCGGTAGGTGGACCTCCAAGTCCGAAACATATATACAATATATATGCCAATATATCAATATATTTTCCTAACCATTTTCCTCTGAATCTACTAAGCCTTGGCTTTGGCACAACAAGCTTAATGGTTCCAGTTAAGCGGAACCCATTGACTTTGGAAAGCTCCGTAATCGATGTCGATGGACAAGAAGTGATCTTGACTTTGGCCAAAAAATCACAACTTGGACAAGACACGATATGGAACAAAGCCTTCATGATTCAAACACATCCGCGATGGACAAAGGTCTTGACTTTGGCCAACAAACCAGTGCCAATCTTGGATCTTGAGTAAGAATCACTCAATGGAAGGAAAACGTTTAATATGTTTTGAGGGTTTTTCGCGTAAATTGGCAACCAATTTATTATATTTTGTTAGGTCTCATCATACACCCTTAAGCATGCATTTTAAAAGCATAATAAGGCGCAGAAATAAATTAATAACGATATGCGGATGGATACTTCACAGATTGTTCTTAGAACGAATCACTTTCTTTCCTCTCCCCGACTTGCACTATTCTTACTTCTACCCAATTACATAATACAATAAGAGAAACCTCATTAACGTTGAGGGGAATTAGGTGAGAAGAGAAATACAAAGAATCAAGAGAGATAAGGCTGGACACGCAGGTCCAATTTAATAAATTCTAAATTCACAACAATTTCCAAAATTGCCATTCCCTTCTAATATCCATCCGATATACGTTATTCATTCAATAGATCCATGTATTCATTCATAGCATGTTATTCAATAATCTAATCTAATTAATTAATCTTTGAATTAAGTGATCATCCAATGTTCAAACAACGATTTGATTTGCGCGAGTCCAACTCGTTTGAGAATAAGTACTCGAAGTACGAATTCTTGAATATATCGAACTAATCTTTAAATCTAATTTAATTCGTATTCAATACTAATTCATATTAATTCCAAATTAAATATCTACACTTTTTAATGTGCTTTAACGACTTAGATTCCAAATCTAATCTAAACGGGTCTCAAAGCCCAATTAACATCCAATGTTAGTTAATTAAAGTCCAATGGGCTTTCAATTGATTTCATAAGGCATGGACTTTGGTCAATATGGGTCAAACCCAAATACCAAAGCCCAATTAAGGAATCACCCTTATTTGCCAAGAAACCAATTTCGGCCTGATGAGTGGTAAATCTATCACTATTTCCCACTCATTTAACTTAATATTTTATATAGTTTCTTGATTTTTGTGAATATTTCGATGTGTTTTGTGTTATTTTGTAGATAAATAAAGTTTCAGGACACTCTAGAGGTGATTTGGGCCAAAACAGTGAAAATTGGACGAAAATGGCATTTTGGTAATTTGCCGCGTCGCGACGCCAAGACCTTCAGCGTCGCGACGCCTAACGTGCGCCGAGTCCACAAATCAAAATCTGAGAAAATTTGACTTGCTAACGTGCGCCGTGTCACGTGTCACCATCACAGCCGATCTACTAACATGCGTTGTGCCACGTGTCAGCATCTTACAGTGCCGAAATCACCATCGCCATATGTCACTCCACATCATCGTCCACATCACCAGGTTGACCGAGTCAAACTGCCATGTCATCGCCACGTCATCATCAACCAATCACAGCGTGCCACATGTCGCAATTCTATGGTGCCGACAGTCAAATTGCCATATGTCGCCACGTCAGCATCAATTATTGACTGACTTATCCTTATCTGACATGTGGCGGATAAGAATCTGAGTCAACCAATCAGAAGCCACCACATGTCATAATAATTTAGCTCCAACCACTTGCCACGTGTCACCTTATCACATTATCCAGAATCGTCACGTGTGATCACCACAGCATGCCACGTCAAAAGAAGCTGGCGTAGCGACACCAAAGGCCTTGCCGTCACGACGCCCAGAGCCTACCGAGGCCTATAAATTCAGCTCGATGTTTCAGTTTCAAATGTATCTTTCTCTCTGAATTCTCTGATGTAAATAGAGAGTTTTCTATCTAGTTTCTTTTAGTTTTTAGTTTTGTAAATAATTTTAATTACGTTTTGTAATAATAGTAATTTACTTTCTTACTTTTTACAGTTTTTACTATTCACCATGAGGAGGTAACTTCCCCAGCTATGGTGAAAGGTAATTCTTTTACTGTCACTATTTAGATTAATCTCCCTTAAAAATAATATATTCACTATTTAAAATATTGACTTAAAAAGGATACCGCCATATTGGTCGGTTGGTTAATCATTTTAATTTGGTTTAAACCTGACTAATCAAGGATACCGCCAGATTGGTCGGTTGGTAATTAAATTTTTCTTACCGCCTATATGGCAGGTTTATTTTGGTTCCGGCCTGGTTGGACTTAATTTGACTTAATCAGGTTACCTCCTATATAGCTGGTTGGTAAAATAATCACTGGTTAATATATTATATTAAAGGAGATATCTAAATAGTAAATAGTAAAAGTTGATCATTTTACCTTAGCATTTTATTTATTTTACTTTTCAGCTTTTACTTTATGTCTTTTACTTTTCAGCATTTTTAATTTATGTTTTTTACTTTTAAGTCTTTACTAGCCCTAGTTATGTGTTAGTTATATGAGGTTGTGATGAATTCTAATATCACTTGTTTATAAGAGGTTATTTTATAGTTTGGGTAATTTAAAGGTTTACTTATTAAGTCTTAAGCTTAATGCTTCTTGTTGTCTGATCACCAATAAGATTGATGTGGTAAATCTAAAATGAACTAGACATAGGGATTTTAGGTTTCAGCCTTAGACTTAATAGCCCACGATCTTCCTTGAGGATAGATAACCCTTTAATAGATTTTCTTACAGGATAGACATATACCTGTCGGGCGGGGGTAGCCATAATTGGAACTTAAACTTAATGAATCCAGATAATTTGGTTGACATAGACATATGGTTCAATTGGGTTAAACAAGGTATTTGCGTCTGACCATCGACAGAGGCTTTCGCATAATTTCGTGTTCCAGGTTAGTAAACTAATTTATTACACAAACATAAAATAATCACTTCATATTTTAAAAGATATTAGAAAGATTCACAACCCTAGATCTTTGTGTCTTTTGTTATTTTCCTTAGTATTTTCTTTTGTCTTTTTATTTATTTATTTATTTAGCAAATCTACAATCAACCAAATCAATCAAGCAATCATTCTCTTCTCCTTCAATTAGATATCTGTAAATAAATAGTATCAATAATTAATAACAACAGTAGGAATTAAGTCCTCGTGGGATCGATATTTTTATACTACTTAAACGATACGTGCGCTTGCGTTATACGTGTGTGTTTACGCAGGTCAAGTTTTTGGCACCGTTGCCGGGGACTTATTTTTCTTGAGTTATTAATTTTGAAGCTATCTAATTTACTTGTATCTAATTTTCTTTATTTTATCTGTAATTTTTATTTCTTTCTTTTGTTTTCAGGTGATTGAAAAATGGAACATTATTGGGAGATTGAGAGATCACGAGCTTTACTAAAGAAGATACAACCCACCCCAAATCTGGGAGCAACAGTCCGGTTTTCTGAGGCCTGTTGTCTATCCCAATAATTATCACTGGATGCCAGAACCAAGCAATACCACATTTGCTCAACAAGATGCAATGAGGAGATGTGACATATGTAATGGTAACCACCCTAGAGATTATTGCGAATACAACTACCATCCAGGGTGGCAGAGCTATCAAGATCCTTCATGGTATGACGAGCCATCACATTTCAAAGAACCGCATTTTCCATCTTATCCACCACCCACCTACAATGATCTTCATCAACAATCAGAACAATCAGAGGAAGATCAGATGATTGACATGCTCAAAGATTGGGTCAAGAAACAAGACGAAAAGTTGGATAAAATGATTGAAACTAGCCAAAATCAATTTGAAAGTATTCAGAGACAATCAGAATTCATTCAGAGACTGACAGATCAAACGAGACAGTTACATCGAGAAGAATTATCAGATGGAACTGACAAAGCCTTCGAGTACCCAGAGATCCACAATGAAACCTTAACAGATGAGGAGGCTGAGAAGTATCAACAACCAGAGGTATCAGTTCAGGAGCCCAAACCAGCAAAGTCTCTATTTGACTTTTATTATTCATATTATGACGAGGATGAAGCTGATCTATTTGTACCAACTGCACCAACAACGGAGGGTCAAACTTTCAATCCTCAAAATGAAGATCTTGGAGCATGCTTTACGATGATTTTTGATGAAGATCTACCTGAACCATCCATTCCAGTCGTATCAGAGGATGAAGACCTAATGTTAGAAACATCTTTACATCCTCAGGCAGATACTTATGGAGCATGCATTTCACAGATGACAGATGAAGAATTGAATACGGAAATCCTAAAATATATATGTGAAGAAAATATGGAGCAAGAAGCATAGCAAATGGAGGAGAAAATGTCTGAACTTATTAAAGATCCAGAATATTCAGGAGAAACATCACTGTTTTGGGGAGTACTGATCAAAGATATCACTCAGAAGCTTGACAGAATGGAACTTCTATTCAAAGTCAAGCATCATACAAGACCTCCTAGTTTTCTTTCTTTCTTTTCAGGAACCACTGCAGCAACAAAGATTAAAAAGGTGGCACGAGCATGAAATAAGATAAAAGTCTTTTTGCCCCTTTACCGTTGGAAGAGACACTTCAAAAGCAACGCTCACGGGATTCTCTTTAATCAGACATCCAAATGACACTGAAACCGCCTTGACAGATGGATTTCATTCACGTTTGGCTGAAGATAAAAAATTTAGCGCTAGCAGGGAGGCACCCATGCAATTTGTTGTAATTTTTGTTTTCATATTTTGTGTATACTGTTGTTGTAAAGTTTTTAATTTTGTGTGTTATTTTTGTAGGGAAAGCAAAAAACGGAGTATTTTAAGACATAAGGAATGGTGTTTGGGTAATCATAAAGGATAGAGCTAATTCATTGTGATGGCTGAGTAAAGAATTAATTCTTGAGACGCATCATTATGATTTATACTAAGCTAGTGGCGTATTGTGTACACAATTCTGTTGCCTTAATAATTGCTTTGATTTGCTTTTCTGTTCTTTTATTTCCTTTATTTTCACCGATAAGATCTAAACTTTTTAAATTTTTCACGATTTATTTTAACGTTCATCTAATAATTGTCATTTGGCAGGTACTAGTGCAATTATTACTCACCCATATTCAGGCTCTATAGATTCAGCTCTGCATTTCTTTCTTCGACACATCCAGATATACATTCAAATAAGAGAAAGAAAATGGAAGCAACTTCACATAGTAGCAAGTCAAGCGAATTTTGTGTTTTCTGTGGATTCAATCTGGTATTAAACCAGAATTCATTGAGGCTGCAAAGGAATTGGGGAGAGTCATAGCAGAGAAAAATACGCACCTAGTATATGGCGGTGGCAATCTCGGAATTATGGGAAGCATTTCAAAAGCCGTTCAGGAAGGTGGCGTCATGTTTTGGGAATCATCCAAAACCTTTGGCGGAGCGAACGAACAATTTATTGGACCAAACAAATGGAGATAACGCATTGTATCAGGTATGTCTGAAAAATCCATGAAATGATCAATATTGCGGATGCGTTTATTGCGTTACCACAGGTGGGCTTGGAACGTTTGAAGAAATTGTTGGACAGTTTGTGACCCATAGCGTCATGTTTTGTAACAGATCATGGTATTGTTGTACAAATTAACTATGTGACAAGGAGATTGCCTACTTATCATTTGTGATTAGATCACCTAGATGTATAAATGATAGGAGGTCCCCTATGATTAGTTCCTGGATTGAGATGATATGAGAGCAGAGTATCAGTCCTCGAAGGATTAATCATTAAATATCTCTAGTCGTACGTAGTATTTCGAGACTGGACATCGATAATGCCAGAATAGACTAGTATTACACTTGTGGGTGTTATGTGAGATCATAACGGCATTTAGTTCTCATATATTTGGGTATAGGATGTTGGATAATATGACCCATAGCGTCACTATTTGTACAGATCACATGTTGTTGTTGTACAAATTAACTATGTGACAAGGAAAGGAAATTGCACTCTCATCATTTGTGATTAGATCACCATATATGTATAAATGAAGAGAGGTCCATATGATTAGTTCCTGGATTGAGATGATATGAGATAGTATCAGTCCGACGAAGGATTAATCATTAAATATCCCTAGCCGAGAGTATTATCGAGAAGGACATCGATAATGCGGAATAGGCTAGTATTGCACTTGTGCGCGTTGTGAGGGCACAACGGCATAGTTCTCATATATTTAAGTATTGGATACTTATGCAAGTGCGATAGGAGGTTGGTTTCAACCGATGGTACGGAAACAGCTTCGCTCTGGATAGACCCCTCGGAATCCCATTGGTATTATGACTATGTGTCTATGGGAGGCCGAAATCAAGGTAGGTGTGTATAGTCTAAACCTGAGACTTGCATCGCTAATACTTGCGATCATCGGTAGACTTTGGCTTGTGGTACCGGGCTTTTAACCGGTTCTGCGTACACCGCTTCTGGGTTTATCAGAGAGTGTCGTCGGTTAGTGTGAGTCGGGAGTGTGATTATGTCGAGACTGAGTATCACTTCAGTTATAGATGGACGATGATGTCCCGCAGGCTACGGTATTAGTGCTTTAAGTGCTGGCCGGCCATCGAGAATTATGACAAGGTCATGTATATCCGATTATAGCAGACTAGTTACCAGACATCCGACATGTGCTTCGGACGGGGCAGACACTTATCCAGCCCCAGCCCTAGCACGTGACTATTCGATACTGGGCTGATATACGCAATGTTATACTATGTATACTACGCTTGATACAGATCTATATATTCCTGTAAGAATATTTCTGGAGGAGATTGGGTAGGCATGGCGCTTTGCTAGAAGCCAACCTTGTCTGTGTAAATCGGTATAAACGTAGTACGAGGTGCTTACGTGTTTGGATACTCCGACGACCGATCAGTATTTACTGCCAACATATCCGGAGATCTCATGGGTCGCTCCTGAAGATTCACCGATGACGTATGACTCGCACTTTAATTAATCTGTGGGATTAATTAGAAGAGAGAGAAAATTAATCTGGGATTAATTGCGGAGATATTTTATCTGGGATAAAATATTAATTAAAGAGAGAGAGAACGATTAATTTGAATTAATCGATAGAATTAATATATTCGATATATTATACGAAATTGGATTTCGACGCGGAATTAAAATTAGATTTTAATTCGGGCGAACGAATTAATTTAGAATTAATTCGTTAGCGATGTGAATAGTGATTTCGCTAGGCGCAATCATTTAAACTACGACGCGACGGAAAATTTGTTAATTTGGAATTAGTGAACCCGAGCCCGAGAGTGATTGCGAGCGCATTCGCATTTCGAATTCGCTGTGCGGCACGCAAGTCACATCAAGCGTCAAATCACTAGTCGCCGTCAATTGTCAAATCAATTGTCACTTTGAGTGATGTGACTTGACAATATGTCACTTATTAAAGTGATGTGATGTGACTTATGTAAGAACGTGAATGGGAAAAAGTGATGGGTGAAAAGCATTGATTGTCTTTTGCTTTTTGTTTTTGCTATAAAGAAAATGTTATTTAATATATCATATTTATTTGTTTTTGGAAAATAAAAACAAGGATATATGTAATGTATTACATTTTATTTTTCCCTCTTTTACAGATTCGGGTCCTCTCTCTCTCCTATATCCACGATGTCTCTCTCATCTCCCTCTCTTTTCTTCTTCTGTCATCTCACGGCTTCAAGCCGATTTCTTCTTGTCTTTGTTCTGGTTTGACCGAGCATTGAGAAGCAAATGAAGAAGACAAGTGCTAGCACCCCCTTGGGTTATACATAGGTGATAGGGAAAACAAATTTGTGAGCTTGGAAAGCTTGAAGCTTGGAGCTTCAATGGAGTCTGCAATGGCCGATTTTGGAGCATCAAAAACAGCCCCCAACCGAGCAGTCCACTGTCAAGGAGAGCTACTGCCGAACTCAATGGAGGACGAAAATGGCTTGTGTTCTTCTTCGCATCAAAAAACCGACCATTGTGAGTATATTCCGCACCTCCTATGTTGTGTATTCATGCGTTTTCTTGCTTGATTTGTTGATCTTGGGACATATATTAGAACTCAACATAGGATACTCATGCAAGTGTAATAGGAGGTTGTGTTTTACTGATATACGAAAAACAGCTTCGCTCTGGATAGACCCCTCGGAATTCCAATTGGTAGTATGACTATGTGTCTATGGAAGTCCGAAATCAGGGTAGGTGTATTTGGTCTTAACCTGATACTTGCACCGCTAATACTTGCGACAATCGGTATGCTTTAGTTTTTGGTCATCTGGGGCTTTAACCGGTTATGTGTACACCTCTGCTAGTATATTGAGAATCGTAGTGTGTATTTGGTTGTGATGTCAAGACGGAATTATCACTCCAGTCATAGTGGAGATGATGTCACGTAGGATACGGTACTAGTGCTCTTAAGTACTGCAGTCATCAGGATATTATGACTAGGTCATGTATATCCGATAATAGAGACTAGTTACCAAACATCCGACATGTGCTTCGTACGGGGCAGACACATTACAGCCCCAGGCCTAGCACGTGACATTAGATGCTGGATCGCAATACGCAATACTACGTATACTACGCCTGACATAGATTATATTTTCCAGTAAGAATATTTCTGGAGAATTGGGTAGGCACGGTGCTTTACTAGAAGCCAACCATGTCTTGTAAAATGGTAAGCACGTGGTACGAGGTACGCACGTATTCGGATAATCCGATGACCGTATTTACTGCCAACATATCCAGGGATCTATTGGGTCGCTTCCCAAAGATTCACCGATGACAGTTGACTCGAATTAGAATTAATATGGGATTAATTAAGAGAGAGAATTAATCTGGGATTAATTAAGATGGAGAAAATTAATCTAGGATTAATTGAGGTATTATTTAATCTGGGATTAAATGTGTTCGGAAGAGAGAGAACACGATTAATTTGGAATTAATCGGTAGAATAAATTTAATATTTAAATTTGATTTTTCTATTTAATTTATTCGTATGGGCTAAAATTAATATATCAGATATATTAATATGAATTGGATTTCATTACGAAATTAAAGTTGGACTTTAATACGAGCGAACGAATTAATTTAGAATTAATTCATAAACGGCATTCGTAATATATTTACGAGGCGTCGTCATTTAATTAAATTAGATTTAATTATTTAGCGACAGAAATTCGTTTAATCGGATTAAACGAATCCAAGCCGCGACAAACATTCGTAGAATCCATTTGAATTTTGAATTCAAATGTGGGGCCCACTTCACATGTGGTAGTTGGCATTTATGCCAAGCCACCAACCATCCAACCACCTTGTAATGGTTTTGGTAAAACCATTTACCCAACCACCTAGTTTAGGTGAAAATGGTAAAAGGGATTTTACCAAAAGCCTTCTCTCTCTCTTCACTTGTGTAATACAACACTTGGAACAAAAACACAAACCCTAAGAACACAAAATAAGGGTGAACCTCCACTCTCATCTCTTTGATTTTATTGCAATTTCGAAGGAGTTAGCACTTCATGGAATCAACTAAGGTGATAGGGAAACTAACTCAAGGGTTGGAATCATCACTCAAAGCTTGGATCTTGGAGATCTTCATTCACAACTCAAAGCTTGGAATCAACAAAGGAATGATCTTGGAAACCAACTCAAAGCTTGGAATCAACAAAGGAATGATCTTGGAAACCAACTCAAAGCTTGGAATCAACAAAGGAATGATCTTGGAGATCTTCTTCTCAAAATTTTAAAAGCTCAAATCCATTCAATGTAAGTAATTCTGAAACTTATAATGAATTTATGAACACCTTTTCTTGCTTATTAGATCCTTGGCATGTTCTAGGAACACTAACAATTGTATCAAGAGCCAATTTTAAGAATGAAAATTTTAGGGTTCATGAGAACAAATTTGGGGCTTTTGTGTTTTGAGCATGATTTCTTCAAATTGATGCTTTGAGCATGCTTAGATTATGTTAACTTAGAGTTGTGCATGATTAGATTTGGAATAAATTGATTGGATCAAATTTTGGACTCCCCCTTACCTTGGCCAAACTCACTGTAATTGGACTGTAGTTTTAATTTTTTGTAACATGAAATGATGTGTTTAAATGCATGTTTAAATGTTGATTGTTGGTTGATTGGATTGGATTGGAATCAAAGTCAATAAAGTTTATGTTAAAATCAAGAGCATGTTGAGCATGAAATGATGAATTTAGGATTCAATTTGTGTTGAGCATGGAATGAGTGTTTTGGCTTCAATTTGTGTTGAACATGAATTGATGGATTAAGCATGATTAATTAAGTTAATTGGTATTTTGGAAATATTGAGTTTATTAATTAATCATGGCTAATACACTTTAATTAAAATAATTGTGATATTTGGAATATTATAATTATGTTAATAAGCATTTAATTATGAATTGGGCTAAAAGTGTGTATTTGGGCTTAATGGGCTTGATTTGACTAATTTTGGTTTTGGACTTTTGGATTGGATCTAATTGGGCCCAAAACCAATTCCATAAAGTCCAAATATATCACTTGACCCTTTAAAGAATTTAATTGGGCCTAATGGGCTAAATTAATTTGTAGGCAATAGGGTGATTCCTATTGGGCCTTGGCATTTTGGGTTTGATCCATTATGGCCAAAGCCCATGCCTTAAGAATTAATTAAAAGCCCATTGGACTTTAATTAAAATGACATTGGATGTTATTGGGCCTTTTGAGACCCATTAAGATTGGATTTGGAATCCAAGTCTTTAAGGCTTATAAGTAAGTGTATATATTTAATTTGGATTAAATTGGAATTAGTATTGAATACAAATAAATTGGATTTAAAGTTGTAGTTCAATATAATTCAAGAATACTTACTTGAGTATTTATTCTTAAACGAGTTTGACTCACGCAAATCAAATCGTTGTTTGAACATTGGATGGTCATTAATTCAAAGATTTATTAATTGGATTAGATTGATTGAATAACATGATTTATATGAATACATGAATGTGTTGTATGAATAATGTATATCGGATGGATATTAGAAGGGCGAGGGCAATTTTGGAAATTGTAATAAATTTAGAATTTATTTAATTGGACCTGCGTGTCCAGCCTTTTATCTCTTTTCTCATTGTATTTCTCTTCTCACCAATTCCCCTCAATGTGAATGAGGTTTCTTTATTGTATTATGTAATTGGGTAGAAGTTAGAATAGCTCTAGCCGGGGAGAGGAAATGGAGTGAGTTGTTTTCTAGGAACAATTTGTGACATATCCATCCGCATATCATTATTAATTTATTTATTTATACGCACTTTATTATGTATTTATAATGCATGTTTAAGGGTGTATGATGATCAGACTTTAACAAAGATAATAAATTATTGCCAATTTGCACGCGAAAAACCCTTAAAACATATTAAGCGTTTTTTCCTTCCGTTGAGTGATTCTTACTCAAGATCCAAAGTTGGCATTGGTTTGTTGGCCAAAGTCAAGACCTTTGTCAATTGCGGATGTTTTTGAATCATGAGAGTTTTGTCCATATCGGTGTCTTGTCCAAGTCGTGATTTGTTGGCCAAAGTCAAGATCACTTCTTGTCCATCGACATTAATTACGAAGCTTTCCATGTCAATGGGTTCCGCTTAACTGGGATCATTAAGTTTGTTGTGCCAAAGCCAAGGCTTAGTTGATTCAGAGGAAAAAGGTTAGGTAATATATTTGATATATTGGCATATATAAGATATGTTGTCGGACTTGGATGTCCACCTACTGGATCTAGGAATTGGATGAGATCCAATTGATCTTAGAGATCTACCTAGTTAAGTATCATACAATTTGTTGGCCAAGTCAAGATTGTGTGTTATTTAACGGATCCTAGCCTACTAGGAAACTAGGTTTCCCGAGTACTCCAAAGAGGGTTAGAGGCTCGCCGAAAAAAATGGGAGGCAAGTATTATATTTGCAATATTCGTTTAGTCACTTGCCATACGCGCTCAATCAAATATCATTCGTCAAATAAATTATATATTAGTTGGACTAATATTTATTGTTGTTTTAATTAAACAGTTGGATTGTATTCAAACTACTTCATTTATAGTTGATTATATAATTGGATTATAGTAATCAATATATATTTGAATTTTACCGATCATTTATAATATTATATAATTGGATTATAGTAATCAATATTATTTGATTTTTAACCAATAAAATTGTAATAAGTTATATAGTTAGACTATAGTAATCATTATATTAGATTTACCTGAAATCGTTGATTAAATAGTTTGACTATTGAATCAAGATTAAATTGAAAGATTAGTGTTTAAAACATTATCCTAGGGAAAATGTGTTTAGACGACTTTAATTTTCAAATTGGGAAAAAATTTCAGGATAGTCCTGAAACTAAGAAGTTACTTTATTTGATAAAATAACATCTTAGGCCTAAGCCCGGAGTTAAGCAAATAGTAGAGCATAATCTTTGAAGATTCATGTGATGATAACTTTAATGTTTAATCCATTATACTTGTCAAAAGGACTCCTTAATTCCTAATCAGAACTAAGGATTAGATCATTAAAGTATGATGAAGAAATTGAAGGATCTTCATAGATCTATTCTTAGATCTTAGAAGTATTAATTGCAATAATAACTCTTGGAGAGTTAATGGCCATCTCAATGAGACAAAGCCAAAGTTTGCAATAAGGCAAGTAGCGCAAGGCGCATCTTACTTCAATATTCTAGAAGGCCAAGGCTTGGCCAAAGGCTTCTAGAATGTAGAAAATGGCAAAGGCGAAATCATATAGTCTTCTCGGAAGATAAAAGACATATCCCAAGATGTCTACCTAAACTGTGACAAACAGAGTCATTGAAGCGTGACTGCCGTATGGACAAGGCAGACATGAAGGAATAAGAAAAGGGCAAGGCTCTGACTTTAAGTATATTTGTCATAATTATGTTCACTACTAGTATTAAATTTGGATTTTAAATACCTAGTGTGATACATAAATATGCATTGATGTGCAGAATCTGCTGTAAGCAGGATACTGACTTCAGATGAGATTAATCTGTGAATCGGAAATGGGACGACAGTCGCTATTTCAACCGTAGATACCTAAGTTTAAGAACTATCATTTGGGTGTGTACTTAAATTACAAAACTGTTATAATGTAACTAGTTTGACTAGAAACATTATCTCTATATCGAGTATAACTCGTTGTGAGTATACCTTTATATTCTAGAACACTAAAGTGTTTTATTTTATAAAGATGATATTGAGATAAACACATTAGATGTGAATAACAGTATTTATATTTTGAATATAAATAAATCTCAAACATATAACATGACAAACAAGTAGCTCAAACTGATTTGATCAGATGAGACTTATTTGTGGCAGTGCTGTCTGAGACACATTAAACAAGACTTGTATATCCACACTTTTGAAGAGTGGATACTAGGACTATTTGATTCCATTCAAATGATGTCTACGAATCTAGTTTATTAGGTAAAGTACCTAAAATACCTTTTACTTGGTAAAAGTGTAAGTGTCATCGATCTGTTAGCCCTCGTTCATAATGACGTAAGTGGGCCCATATATAGCTAGGCTAGAGGTGGATATGAGTATTCCGTGACCTTAACGGATGTGGCATCACGTTATGGTTATGTGTCTCTTATGAAACATAAATCGAAAACTTTTGGAGTTTTGACACGAAGTAGACAAACAGATCGGCTAAAGTATTAAAAAGACCGAGATGGAAAATACTTAAGCAATAAGTTTCTCAAATACTTGAAAGAGTTATAGTATTCTTTCAATGAGGACTCCTCCCGGAAAACATCAGTTTGACGGTGTGTCTGAACGGAGAAATCGAATTTTGTGGGACATGATAAGGTTAATCATGAGTCGATCTGAGCTACCATTTTCCTTCAAAGGATAAGCATTAACAGTGCAATACTTATTTTGAATAAGATTCCATTAAAATCTGTTTGATAGACTTCATATTACATATGAACAAGAAAGAAACCGGGTTTTCTCATTCCTGTTGATTTGGGAATGCTAAGCATATGTTTGGATGATACCAAACAAGAACCCAAATTGGATAAGTTCCAATTGTAGGTTATCCTAGGGAAACCAAAGTATAGTACTTATACAACTCACTTGAGAACAATGTAATTGTTGCTCACCATGCGGTTTTCCTAAAAGGAATACCGATATGCAGTGGTAAGTGGGAGGATAGTAAAACTCGATGGAAATCGGAGTTATACTGTTCAAGGCACCAAGTCCTTAATGGAACACAAACAGTTCATCATGGATGAAACTATACCAGAAATCTTAGAATACACAAGAACCGCGTAGATCGGAGAGAGTCAGAAAACAACCTAGGGTAAAGGTTTCTGATCTCACCTCATAAAGATGTCAATCTTTTAAGAAATACCAACTGACTACGTATGAGGAAGTGATACAAGGTATCGACACCCTATTATGGCAAAGTGCCATGAGTCCGAAATGGATTCCATGTATAACAACTAGGTTTGGACACTAGTTGTTGTACCGCAAGGCATTGTGCCTATTGGTACTATATAAGTCTTCAAGGAAGACATACGTGGATGGCAGCATACCAACATACTAAGCTAGGCTTGTAGCCGAAAGATATCATTATCAATATTGTGTTGATTACAATGAAATCTTTTACCTGTTGCCACGTTAAATCCATTTAGATAATGCTTACTGATGCTGCATGTTTCATTAATGAAATATGGCAGCTGAACGTCAAAATCACTTTCCTTAATCGAAAACCTTTTTTGGAGAATGTTTATAACATCCTGACGGTTTTGTCGTACCAAAACTAGCAAATAAGATTTGCAAGTTATTCGATCTATGTTTGGATTGAAGTAAGCATTAGGTTCTTGGAATTATCGTTTTGATGTAATCATAATGGTTTATGATTTAATTCAAAACGAGAAATGATTCTTGTGTATATAAAGAGGTTAGTGGGAGCGCACTGACAATGATGTCCTAAATAATGATGATATGTCATTTCTTGGAAATGATATTCCCATATAACAATCGGTGAAAGCTTGGCTTTCATTAAAATTCTCCATAGAATTCTTGGGAAACAACCTTTATTCTAGGAATAAGATCTACTGAGTTAGATCTAAAGGTTGTTGACACTTTGCGAGAACTCGTACATTGAAAAATGTACACGACCTGGTATCTCATATGCTTTGAGCATATGGATTCACAAATAGGTCAATCCAAGTGATAGTCACTAGATTGATATTAAGAACATCTGTTAGTATCTTAGAGAACTAAGGATGATGTCTTAAACTATGGAGAATGAGAACTTGAAGTGATTGGGATCACTGCTGCAAGTTTCCTAACCGATAAAAATGACTTGAAGTCGCTAAACGGTACTATACAATTTGAATAACGGAACAGTGAGTTGGAAATCTTCCAAGCAAGATACTGTTACCGAATAAACAACAAATGCGGGTTATTGCTGCAGCTGAGGCAGCAATAGAAACCATCTGGGTCATTAACAAATCTAATTAGATTAGATGTAGTTCTGTTAACAGCTGAGCTAGGCTACAGCGCAGACTAATGAATTAATGGTCTCATCAACGATCCAGATATATACTTCGACTATTCATCTGATTCGTTCGGATTATACATCGTGGCGATGTGATGATCGAATAAATTGCATCAGACGATAATCATACAAATCCGCTGACGAAAGCTTTTCCTCAGCAGTTTGAGCGAACCGTATATAGTTCGGGTGTAAGACACTCGAGTGACTGGCTATAGGCCAAGTGGGAAATTGTTGGACAGTTGTGACCCATAGCGTCACTGTTTGTACAGATCATGGTGTTGTTGTACAAATTAACTATGTGACAAGGAGATTGCACTCTTATCATTTGTGATTAGATCACCTAGATGTATAAATGATAGGAGGTCCCTATGATTAGTTCCTAGATTGAGATGATATGAGACAGTATCAGTCCTCGAAGGATTAACCATTAAATATCCCTAGTCGTAGTATTATCGAGACTGGACATCGATAATGCGCAATAGACTAGTATTACACTTGTGCGTGTTATGTGAGATCATAACGGCATAGTTCTCATTTATTTGGGTATAGGATACTCATGCAAGTGTAATAGGAGGTTGTGTTTTACCGATAGTACGGAAAACAGCTTCTCTCTGGATAGACCCCTCGAATTCCATTGGTAGTATGACTATGTGTCTATGGAAGTCCGAAATCAGGGTAGGTGTATTTGGTCTTAACCTGAGACTTGCACCGCTAATACTTGCGACAATCGGTATGCTTTAGTTTTGGTCATCCAGGGCTTTAACCGGTTCTGTGTACGCCTCTGCTAGGTATATTGAGAATCGTAGTGTATTGGGTGTGATGTCAAGATGGAAGTATCACTCCAGTCATAGTGGAGATGATGTCACGTAGGATACGGTACTACTGCTCTTAAGTACTGCAGTCATCGGGATATTATGACTAGGTCATGTATATCCGATAATAGAGACTAGTTACCAGACATCCGACATGTGCTTCGTATGAGGCAGACACATTCCAGCCCCAGGCCTAGCATGTGACATTAGATACTGGATCGCAATACGCAATACTACGTATACTACACCTGACATAGATCATATATTCCAGTAAGAATATTTCTGGAGAATTGGGTAGGCACGGTGCTTTGCTAGAAGCCAACCATGTCTTGTAAATCGGTAAGCACGTGGTACGAGGTACGTACGTATTCGGATAATCCAATGACCGTATTTACTGCCAACATATCCATGGATCTCTTGGGTCGCTTCCCAAAGATTCACCGATGACAGTTGACTCGAATTAGAATTAATCTGGGATTAATTGAGATGGAGAAAATTAATCTAGGATTAATTGAGGTATTATTTAATCTGGGATTAAATGTGTTCGGAAGAGAGAGAACGTGATTAATTTGGAATTAATCGGTAGAATAAATTTAATAGTTAAATTTGATTTTTCTATTTAATTTATTCGTATGGGCTAAAATTAATATATCAGATATATTAATATGAATTGGATTTCATTACGAAATTAAAGTTGGACTTTAATACGAGCGAACGAATTAATTTAGAATTAATTCGTAAACGGCATTCGTAATATATTTACGAGGCGTCGTCATTTAATTAAATTAGATTTAATTATTTAGCGACAGAAATTCGTTTAATCGGATTAAACGAATCCGAGCCGCGACAAACATTCGTAGAATCCATTTGAATTTTGAATTCAAATGTGGGGCCCACTTCACATGTGGTAGTTGGGAGGGTAGTTGGCATTTATGCCAAGCCACCAACCATCCAACCATCTTGTAATGGTTTTGGTAAAACCATTTACCCAACCACCTAGTTTAGGTGAAAAGGATAAAAGGGATTTTACCAAAAGCCTTCTCTCTCTCTCCACTTGTGTAATACAACACTTGGAACAAAAACACAAACCCTAAGAACACAAAATGAGGGTGAACCTCCACTCTCATCTCTTTGATTTTGTTGCAATTTCAAATGAGCTAGCACTTCATGGAATCAACTAAGGTGATAGGGAAACTAACTCAATGGTTGGAATCATCACTCAAAGCTTGGATCTTGGAGATCTTCATTCACAACTCAAAGCTTGGAATCAACAAAGGAATGATCTTGGAGATCTTCTTCTCAAAATTTTAAAAGCTCAAATCCATTCAATGTAAGTAATTCCGAAACTTATAATGAATTTATGAACACCTTTTCTTGCTTATTAGATCATTGGCATGTTCTAGGAATACTAACAGAAATGTTCACAGTAGCATCATGGGCGTACTTAAACATTCATCAGAAGCCCAGTGGGTTACTTAACATTGAGCATTTCTTCGATTTTCTGTTTTTATTTCTTGCGGAAGCCAAAAGACATAAGTTCGTCACAAAATCTGTTCAAGATATTTTCCTGACTGCTACAAAGGCCGAAGAATTAATTGACCAAATCCTAGCCTTTGAACCAAAAATCGACCCCATTCTTTCCAAATTGAACTGGTCAGATAGCGATCGTGGTAAGAAGCGTAAATTGGACATAGATCTTAATCGGTAATTTTTCGTAGATTTTCAGCTAACCAGTTACGACCTTCTTAACTCCTCTTCTATTGTTTAAGACATTGGGGACAATGTCTCATTTAGGTTTGGGGGAGGGAATTAGTTGATCAGTACCTTGTTTTTAGTTTGTGTGTTATTATTATTTTTAGTCCAAAATTTTTCGAAAAATACAAAAAAATTGAAACATTTTCAAAAATTACAAAAATATTTTGTGTTTTTATGTTTTTATTTTGACTAAAAATGTGAAATTGGTAAGAGATAACTGAGTAAGGAGTTTCCACTCCTGAGACGTATCTCAAACCTATTTCGAAACAAGTTAATTTTTTTTTATTTCATTTTAAATTATTTAATTTGTAAATTCTCCATAAAACGGACTAAAATGGATCTTCATATGCTCAATTGGCAGGTATTATCAATATGCATAGTAACATACGGACATGAGCTATAATTGAAAAGTTTGTAATATTTTGTGCTCTAGTTTAATTAGAGGAAGCATCTCAAAAAGTAATGGAGTAAAAAAAAATATATCTGAGATCCGAGTTATTAAGTCTGTAAGGGTGTTTTAACACCTAGTGCCCTAAAGCCAACTGGTTTGGGAGTCACTGGCCCAAAGCTCGCTACATGGATCAAAGATGCTGTAAAAATATATATATCTGAAGTCTAAGTAATTAAGTCTGTATGGGTGTTTTAACACCTGGTGCCCTAAAGCCAACTGGTTTGGGAGCCACCGACCCAACACTCGCTACATAGATGGAAGATATTGTATATAAATAATAAAAAATCAAAAATCAAAGAAAAAATCAGAAAAATGAGAAAAATTATTCCATTGCTGCAAAAAGGTGTGAATGCTGATAAAACTTTAGGACAAAAATATTATTCTCTTATCAATTGCACTTATGACTGTTGTGGGCAAAAATGAGTTGTTTAATATTTTGTTGGCTGTGTATATGGAGAATGGTAAATATAATCGGAGAATTTACTTATTCAGTAATTTAGAAAGAAAGAAAACAACTAGTAACTTGCAGTAGAAGTTTCACCTGATTAGTCACTAACTTCTTAATTCTCTTTTCTCTTGTATTTTTTCTTTTGTGTGCATTAGTTTCACTACCTTTTTACTTTTGTAAAATATTTGTGGGTATCATTGCTGTAAACCCTCACGAGACTACAACTCGTCCACTAGGGACACCTAGGGGTTTAAAGGCTTGTTGCATACGCTAAATGCAACCGTGATCCCTACGAAAGTGTCTTAGTTAAATTATGTTATTTTATTATATTTTGCTCGAGGACTAGCAAGATGTTAGGTTTGGGGGTGTGATGAGTGGTAAATCTATCACTATTTTCCACTCATTTAACTTAATATTTTGTAAAGTTTCTTGAGTTTTGGGAATATTTTGATGTGTTTTGTGTTATTTTGTAGACAAATAAAGTTTCAGGACACTCTGGAGGTGATTTGGGCCAAAACAGTGAAAATTGGACGAAAAGGATATTTTGGTAATCTACCACATCGCGACGCCAAGACCTTCAGCGTCGCTATGCCTAACGTACACCAAACAGTGCTAACATGTGCCGGGTCCATAAATCAGAATCTGATAAAATTTGACATTGCTAACGTGCGTCGTGCCACGTGTCACCATCACAGCCGATCTGCTAACATGTGTCGTGCCACGTGTCAGCATCCTACGGTGCCGACAATCGCCATCGCCACATGTCGCCACATGTCACTCCACGTCATTGCCACGTCATCATCCACCTCACCAGGTTGACCGAGTCAAACTACCACGTCATCGCCATGTCATCATCAATCAATCACAGCGTGCCATGTGTCGCAACTCTATGGTGCCGACAGTCAAATTGCCACATGTCACCACGTCAGCATCAATTATTGACTGACTTATCCTTATCTGACACGTGGCGGATAAGAATCTGATTTAACCAATCAGAAGCCGCCACGTGTCACAATAATTGAGCTCCAACCACTTTGCCACGTGTCACCTTATCCAGAATCGCCACGTGTCATCACTTCAGCGTGCCACGTCAAAAGAAGCTGGTGTAGCGACGCTAAAGGCCTTGGTGTGGCGACGCCCAGAGCCTACCGAGGCCTATAAATTCAGCTCGATGTTTCAGTTTCAAATGTACCTTTCTCTCTGAATTCTCTGATGTAAATATGGAGTTTTCTATCTAGTTTCTTTTAGTTTTTAGTTTTGTAAATAATTTTAATTACGTTTTGTAATAATAGTAATTTACTTTCTTACATTTTACAGTTTTTACTATTCACTTTTTACAGTTTTTACTATTCACCATGAGGAGGTAACTTCCCCAGCTATGGTGAAAGGTAATTATTTTACTGTTACTATTTAGATTAATCTCCTTTAAAAGTAATATATTCACTATTTAAAATATTGACTTAAATAGGATACCGCCATATTGGTCGGTTGGTAAATCATTTTAATCTGGTTTAAACCTGACTAATCAAGGATACCGCCAGATTGGTCGGTTGGTAATTAAATTTTCTTACCGCCTATATGGCAGGTTTATTTTGGTTCTGCCTTTATGGCTAATTGGACTTAATTTGACTTAATCAGGTTACCGCCTGTATGGCTGGTTGGTAAAATAATCACAAGTTAATATATTATATTAAGGGAGATATCTAAATAGTAAATATTAAAAGTTTATCCTTTTACCTTAGCATTTTATTTTATTTTACTTTTCAGCTTTTACTTTATGTCTTTTACTTTTCAACATTTTTACTTTATGTCTTTTACTTTTAAGTCTTTACTAGCCCTAGTTATGTGTTAGTTATCTGGGGTTGTGATGAATTCTAATATCACCGGTTTATAAAAGGTTATTTTATAGTTTGGGTAATTTAAAGGTTTACTTATTAAGTCTTAAGCTTAATGCTTCTTGTTGTCTGATTACCAATAAGATTGATGTGGTAAATCTAAAATGAACTAGACATAGGGATTTTAGGTTTCAGCCTTAGACTTAATAGCTCACGATCTTCCTTGATGATAGATAACCCTTTAATTGATTTCCTTACAGGATAGACATATACTTTTCGAGCGGGGTAGCCATAATTGGAACTTAAACTTAATGAATCCAGATAATTTGGTTGACATAGACATATGGTTCAATTGGGTTAAACTGGATATTTGCGTCTGACCATCGACAGAGGCTTTCGCATAATTTCGTGTTCCAGGTTAGTAAACCGATTTATTACACAAACATAAAATAATCACTTCATCTTTTAAAAGATATTAGAAAGATTCACAACCCTAGATCTTTGTGTCTTTTGTTATTTTCCTAATTATTTTCTTTTGTCTTTTTATTTATTTAGCAAATCTACAATCAACCAAATCAGTCAAGCAATCAATTCCCTTCTCCCTATAATTAGATACCTGTAAATAAATAGTATCAATAATTAATAACAACAGTAGGAATTAAGTCCTCGTGGGATCGATATTTTTATACTACTTGAACGATACGTGCGCTTGCATTATACGTGTGTGTTTACGCTGGTCACGGCCCATTAGGCCCAATTAAACTTTTAAAGCCCATTTGTTATATTTGGACTTAATGGAATGATTTAGGCCCAATTTGGATCCAATCCAATTGACCTAAACCAACTTGGCCCAACCAAGCCCATTATGCCAAAATACAACAATTATAAGCCCAATTCAAAATCAAGCCCAATTTAATAAATTCTAATTTTCCAAAATTCATAATTTAATAAATCAAAGTGTTTAGCCATGATTAATCTTTTAAATTAACATTTCCAAAATACTAATCTAATCCATTAATCATGCTTTTCATCATCAACACATGTCCAACATAATTGATTCAAAGAATCATCTCATTTCATACTATCAAGCTCACGACATTCTAGGGTTTTTGTTTCGGTTTCGTTTTCAATTCGATTGAATTACAAATCAACATTATCACAAGTCTTTCATCTCATCCAATGATCAAAAGAACAAAAAATACCATGACTTAGGAATTCAATAAGCATTCGGCCAAGCCATATATTTGGGGAAAAATTATCCAATTCAATTTTTCATGAAATTGATCATGCATAACACTATGTTATCATCATTCAAGCATACTTAATCAAATAATTTCATCAAATCATGCTCAAATCATTTTTACCCAAATTTTAAGCATATGAACCCTAACATTTTTCATGCTCAAACTAGGCTCAAAGATACCATTGTTGGTTTCTAATGTGGTCCCAAGATCATATTTGAACAATGAAAAGAATGAATACTCAAAGAAATGAGGTGAAAACACACTTACATTGAACGGATTTTGAAGACGATGAACACAAAAATCCATTGCAAGATACATCCAAGGAGAAATGAGAAGTGTTGAGTCCAAGCTCCAAGCTTTGTGTTGATTCCAAGCTCTTAGATTAGTTTCCCTATCACCTAGTGATGATTCCTTGAAGTGTTAGCTTGAGAAAATGTTGCCACAAAATTTTCTATCCACAAAGTGAAGCTCACGGTTTTGTGAGCTAAGGAGAGAGAGAGAGAGTTTTCTTTGTTTTGATTTGTTTTTCCAAAAACAATAATGCATAAAGTGTTACCAAAAAATTTGGTATATGGCTTTCAAAAAGCCAAAGAAATTTTTGGAGCCAAAAATGCATTAAAGGCTCACAACCACCTCTATCATGAATAGTGACTGCATGTCAATCACCAAAATGTGACTTGACATCTATCACTAAAGTGACATGTGATGTGACGAGCGATGTGACTTGTGGCCGCACTTGATTCTAAATCGGAGTGGCCTCGCAAACACATCCCGGGCTCGAGTTCGTTAATTCTGAATTAACGAATTTTCCGTTGCGTCATAATTAAGTCAAATTTAATTAAATAATCTTGCCTAGTAAAATTACTATTCACGTCGCTGGTGAATTAATTCTAAATCAATTCGTTAGCCCGAATTAAAATCCAATTTTAATTCCGTGTCAAAATCTAATTTCGTTTAATATATCGAATATAATATTTTATCGATTAATTCCAAATTAATCGTTCTCTCTCTTCAAATAGTATTTTATCCCAGATAAAATCTCTCCGTTATTAATCCCAAATTAATAATGTTCGAATCATACATCATTGGTGAATCTTCGGGAAGCGACCCAAGAGATCCCTGGATATGTTGGCAGTAAATCCGGTCGTCGGACTATCCGAACACGTACATACCTCGTACTACATTTTTACCGATTTACGAGACATTGTTGGCTTCTAGCAAAGCACCGTGCCTACCCAATTCTCCAGAAATATTCTTAATGGAATATCTAATCTGTATCAGGCATAATATACGCAGTATTGCGTATTGCGATCCAGTATCGGATGTCACATGCAAGGCATGGGGCTGGTCAAGTGTCTGCCCCGTACGAAGCATATATCGGATTACAAGCAACTAGTCTCTTTAAATCGGATAATCATGACGTTGTAATATTATCCCGACGGTTGCAACCATTTAGAGTACCCGTTTTGTATCCATGTGTGATCATCATCTCCATATGACTAAAGTGATACTTACATCTTGACATCACACCTAATACACTACAATTCTCAATAAACCTAGAAGAGGCATACACAGAACCTGTTAAAGTCCTGGAAGACCAAAACCAAAGTGTATTGATTGTCGCAAGTACTAGCGACGTAAGTCTCAGGTTAAGACCAAATACATCTACCCTGATGCGGATTACCATAGACCCATAGTCATACTACCAATGGGATTTCGCAGGGTCTATCCAGAGCGAAGCTGTTTCCGTACCATTGGTAAACACAACCTCCTATAACACTTGTATAAGTATCCAATAATTAAATAAATGAGAATTATGTCGTTACGCTCCCATAACACGTACAAGTGCAATACTAGTCCATTCTGCATTATCGATGTCCAGTCTCGATAATACTACGACTAGGGATATTTAATGATTAAACCTTTATGGATTGATATTGTTTCATATCTTATAATCTGGAACTAATCATAAGGACTTTTATTATTTATATATTTAAGTAATCAAATTACAAAAAGAAAAGATGCAATTTCATTGCTACATAATTAATTTGTACAAAAACCAGAATGTCTTTTACAAATAGTGATGTTATGGGTCATAATTGCCTAACACTTACATAACACACTTTGGGCTCGGGTTCGTTTATTCCGAATAAACAAAATTACCATTGCGATGTAATTAAATCTAATTTAATTAAATAATAATGCCTAGCAAAATTATTACGAAAGTCGCTCACGAATTAATTCCAAATTAATTCGTTCGCCCGAATTAAAATCCAATTTTTATTCTGAATTAAAATCCGATTTCAATTAATATATCCAATATATTATTCAATCGATTAATTCCAAATTAATCACTTTCTCTCTTATATTCAAATTTTATCCCAGATAAATTCTTGCCGTAATTAATCCCAGATTAAATTTTCTCCCTCCTAATTAATCCAGATTAATTCTATTCGAGTCAAATGTCATCAGTGAATCTTTCGGAAGCGACCCAAGAGATCCCTTTGTTGGTTTCTATTAAGGTCCCAAGGATGAAATCAAGCATAAAACACATGTGAATACACAAATGATAACGGCGGAATCATACTCACAATGAACGGATTGGATGCTACGAAGAACAAAACTTGTATCCCCTTGTTGGTTTGAAGCTCACGGCAGTCCACTGTCAAGGTGTCATCCATTTTCGGTTTTGGCTTTATAAATGAAGCTCCAAGCTTTGTTTGATCATTCCTTGCTCATGTAGTGAGTTCCCTATCACCTTTGTAAGGACTCATTTGTGTGCTAGCACCTTTGATTTTGCTACTAAAGCATCAATTTCTTCACCTTGTATTCGGTCAAACCAGAAAATAAGAAGAGAAGAAATGGCATGTTTTGGCCGAGAGAGAGGAAGCTCATTTTGCTCCCAAAACGTGAGCAATAGAGAGAGAATGGAAGTTATGTATTTGTTTATCATTTTTGTGTATCTAATACACAATATTCCATTTTCAAAAATTAAATAAATGATTTAGCAAATACAAAAAGTCAAGCCTTAATTGCCAACCACTTCCATCACTATTCACATCAACTCACACCACTCAATCAAGTGACAACTTGTCACATCACTCAAAGTGACATTTGATTTGACGCTTGATGCGACTAATGATTTGACGCTTGATTTGACTTGCGTGCCGCACTCGAATTCGAAATGTGAATGCGCTCACAAACAATCTCGGGCTTGGGTTCGCTAATTCCAAATTAACGAATTTTCCATTGCGACGCAATTAAATGATTATGCCTAGCGAAATCACTATTCACGTCGCCAACGAATTAATTCTAAATTAACTCGTTCGCCCGAATTAAAATCCCGCGTCAAAATCCAATTTCGTTTAATATATCAAATATATTATTTTAACCGATTAATTCCAAATTAATCGTTTTCTCTCTTTGAATGATATTTTATCCTAAATAAAATATCTCCGTAATTAATCCCAGATTAATTTTCTCCCTCAGCATAATTAATCCCATATTAATAAAAGTGCGAGTCATACGTCGTTGTTGAATCTTCGGGAAGCGACCCATGAGATCCCTGGATATATTGGCAGTAAATACGGTCGTCAGACTATCCGAACACGTAAGTACCTCGTACTACGTTTATACCGATTTACAAGACAAGGTTGGCTTCTAGCAAAGCGCCATGCCTACCCAATTCTCCAGAAATATGCTTACAGGAATAAGCGATCTATATCAGGCGTAATATACGTAGTATCGTGTATGTCAATCCAGTATCGGATGATCACGTGTTAGGCCTGGGGCTGAATTGTGTCTGCCCCATACGAAGCACATGTCGGATGTCTGGTAACTAGTCTCTATAATCGGATATACATGACCTTGTCATAATATCCCGATATCTGTAGCATTTAAGAGAACCAGTCATGTATCCTACGTGACCATCATCTCCACTATGACTAGAGTGATACTTCCATCTTGACATCACACCCAACACACTATGATTCTCAATATACCCAGCGTTGGCGTACACAGAACCTATTAAAGTCATGGACGACCGCAACCAAAGTATATTGATTGTCGCAAGTATTAGCGGTGCAAGTCTCAGGTTAAGACCAAATACACCTACCCTGATGTCGGACTTCCATAGACACATAGTCATACTACCAATGGAATTCCAAGGGGGTATATCTAGAGCGAAGCTGTTTCCCGTACCATCGGTAAAACACAACCTCCTATTACACTTGCATGAGTATCCTATACCCAAATATATGAGAACTATTTCGTTGTGCCCTCACAACGCGCACAAGTGTAATACTAGTCTTTTACATATTTATCGATGTCTAATCTCAATAATACGCTGACTAGGGATATTTAATGATTTATCCTTCGTGGACTGATATTGTCTCATATCATTCTCAATCCAGGAACTAATCATAGGGACCTCCTATCATTTATACATCTAGGTGATCTAATCACAAATGATAAGAGTGCAATCTCCTTTGTCACATATTAATTTGTACAACAACACCATGATCTATAAAAATAGTGACGATATGGGTCATAATTGTCCAACAATCTCCCACTTGGCCTATAGCCAGACACTCGAGTGTCTTACACCCGAACTATGTACGGTTGGCTCAAACTGCTGAGAAATGCTTTTATCAGCGGATTTGTATGATTATCATATGATGTGATTTATTCGATCATCACATCGCCACGATGTATGATCCGAACGAATCAGATGAATATCGAAGTATATATATGGATCGTTGATGAGACCATTAATTCTTTAGCTTGTGCTGATGCCTAGCTCAGCTGCTAACAGAACTATATCTAATCTAATTAGATTTGTTATCGATCCAAATGGCTTCTATTACCGCCTCAGCTGCAGCAATAACCCGCATTTGTTGTTTATACGGTAACAGTATCTTGCTTGGAAGATTTCCAGTTCACTGTTCCGTTATTCAAACTTTGTAGTACCGTTTACGACTTATAGTCGTTTTATCGATTTAGAAAACTTGCAGTAGTGATCTCAGTCACTTCAAGTTCTCCTTCTCCACAGATTAAGACAGCATTTTTAGTTCTCTAAGATACTAAGTATGTTCTTAACTTTAATCCAGTGACTATCACTCGGATTGGCCTGTTTGTGAATCCATATGCTCAAAGCGTATGAGACACCAGGTCGCGTACATTTTTCAATGTACGATTTCTCGGAGAGTTTTATCGAAAGCCAAGCTTTCACCGATTGTTTTTATGGGAATATCATTTCCAAGAAATGACATATTATCATTATTTATAGGACAGCCACTGTCAGTGCGCTCCCACTAACCGTCTTATATACACAAGAATCATTTTCGTTTTTGAATTAAATCATAAACTATTATGATTACATCAAAATGATAATTCCTAGAACATATGCTTGCTTCAATCCAAACATGGATCGAATAACCTGCAAACCTTGTTTGCTAGTTTTTGTACGACAAAACCGATAGGATGTTGTAAACATCCTCCAAAAGGTTTCCTTTTCAGGAAAGCGATTTTCCCGTTAAGCTGACATATTTCATAAATGAAACATGCAGCTTTAGCAAGCATTATCCAAATGAATTTACCGTGGCAACAGGTAAAAGGTTGAATCGTAATCAACACAATGTTGATAACAATACCTTTCCGCTACAAGCCTAGCTTAGTACGTTGGTATGTTGCCTTCCATGTTTGTCTTCCTTGAAGAGTTATATACCAATCGGCACAATGCCTTGCGGTACATCAACTAGTATCCAAACTTGGTTGATATACATGGAATCCATTTCGGATTCATGACAGTTTGTCATAATAGGGAGTCGATACCTTGTATCACTTCCTCATACGTAGTCAGTTGATATACCTCAATAAGATAGACATCTTTATGAGGTGAGATCAGAAACCCATACCCTAGGTTGTTTTCTGACTCTCTCCGACATACGCGGTTCTTGTGTATTCGAAGGTTATTGGTAATAGTTCCATCCTTGATGAACTATTTTGTTCCATTAAGATTCGGTGCCTGGAATAATATTACTCTGATTTTCATCGAGTTTTACTATCCTCCCACTTACCACTGCATATCGGTATTCCTCTTAGGAAAACCATATGGTGAGCAACAATTAAATTGTTCTCTTTGTGAGTTGTATAAGTACTATACTTTGGTATCCCTAGGATAACCTACAATTAGGCACTTATCCAATTTGGGTTTTAGTTTGGTATTATCCAAACATATGCCTAGCATCCCAAATTTACAGGAATGAGAAACCCGGTTTCTTTCCTGTTAATATCTAATATGAAATCTGTCAAATAGATTTTCATGGAACCTTATTCAAAATAAGTATTGCACTGTTAATGCTTATCCGTTGAAGGAAATGGTAGCTCAGAGCGACTCATGATTAACCTTGTCATGTCCAACAAAATTCGGTTACTCAATTCGGACACACCGTCAAATTTGACGTGTTCCGGGAGGAGTCCTCATTTGAAAGAATAATATACTCTTTCAAGTATATGAGAAACTTATTGGTTAAGTATTTTCCATTACGGTCTTACCGTGACGGTTCAATACTTTATCCGATCTGTTTGTCTATTTCGTGTCGAAACTTTAAAATTTTCCGATTTGTGTTTCAATAGAAACACATAACCATAACGCGATGCCACATCTGTGTAGGTCACGAAATATTCATATCCACCTCTAGCCTAACTAGATATGGGCCCACTTGCTTCACTATGAACTAGGGCTAACACATAGGTGGCTTTTACACTTTTACCAAGTAAATGTGTTTTAGGCACTTTGAACAATAAACTAGATTCGTAGACTTTATTTGAATGGGATCAAATTAGTCCTAGTACCCACTCTTCAAAAGCATGGCTATACGAGTCTTGTTTAATTGTGTCTCAGACAACAATGCCACAATTAGTTTCTTCTGATCAAATCAGTTGAGCTATTTGTTTGTCATATTATATATTCGAGATTTATTTATATTCAAAATATAAATGTTGTTATTCATATCTAATGTGTTTATCTCAATTTCATATTTATTAAATAAAACACTTTAGTGTTCTAAAATATAAAGATGTAACAGTTTTAGGGGCTAAATCCGGTAACGCAGCGGAAACGGTGGAAAATCAAATTTTTCGATTTCAAAAATTTTTCTCGGATTAATTAAATAAATATATTTATTTAATTACCCAATAATCAAATTATGAAATAAAATTCAATAAATCAAATTTAAGTGAATTTACCGAATTGCCGTTACACTTGATATTTTGTTCATTTTAGTCCGAAATTGTTCAAATCAATTTTGGATGATTCTAAATCATTTCTAAGATGAACTTAGCATGTTCAAAACATCAAAACACAAAAAGCAACAAAATCCCCAAATTTCTCTCATTTGGCCGAGAGCCTCCAAAGGGTGCCAAAGTGTGCATTTTGCACTTCCATGCTTCAAGACATATCCAAATTAAATCCAATCAACATGAAACTTTATATGCATCATATACACATCCATATACATAACATAAAGAAAAACCCCAAATTTGGATGAGGTCTTAAACCCTAATTTTTCAAATTCTTCAAATTGAACAAATTAGACCAAATTGGTTAGATCAATTACTTCAATCATGTTTCTTTCATCCAACCAAAGTCTCAACACAATGAAACAACTCAAGATCAAATCTAGGTCATTTAAGAGTGGGTCAACAACTCTAGATTAGCAACAAAGTTTCCAAAACCATAAAAGAATACTTATAACTACACTAGTCACAAACTTCCTCCATTATACATGCTCAACACTTTCACCAAACTTCCATTCATCAAAAACACAAAGAATAAAGAAAATAAAAACATGATAACATCACAAGAAGTATCCTAGAACATAAGGAACAATTTCTTCTCTAATAGCAAGTTGAGAAAACTTACTAAATCCAAGCCTTTTCCTTTGTTTTTCCTTTCTTCCTCTCTAGCTTCTTTTGTTTTCTTTTAATGGAGTTTAGGTTAGAAAGTGTATTAGTTTAGAAAACAAATGAAATGAAAACAATATATACTTGTTACACAAAGGCCTTGGCCGAATTTGGCTAAGGCAAAAACAAGAATATTAATTTCATTTTCATTTGATTTTCATTTGATCAACTTGATTTATATATCTAATAACACTTTATAGATATTTTAATTAAGTCAACAAAGGCAACTAAATCATTTAATCCAAATATCCAAATGTTAAGATATTTATATTTTAATTAATTTAATCATTTAACAATTAAATTAATTAATTAATTAAATACAAATATATTAAATATATGTATTATATTTACATTAAATATCAAATACATATATTCATTTAGGATATTAGTCAAATATCTCAATTTGACTATTAATTAATGTGTATTTAAATTAATCAAGTATTAAATGTAAATACACAATAATTAAGCAAATGACTATCGGGTCCCTTTAGCATGTATCTTGCGTTTAACCTTTAAACGACTTTATAAATAATCAATATTATTTATAAATATTTCTCTAGTTCTCTACGAGTATATTTCATTATTGAGACTCTCTAGATTCAGGTATATCCGTCACGAAATCCAATTTCGTGTCCATAATTTATCCACCCGTAAATTATGACGATCACGGATAATCTCGCTGAATCATACAGGTCGAGGTCATGGAAAATGTATAATTCCTCCGTCACAGGTATCCGGATAAATCCCAGAGATATAGATGTAAACGTCAACTCTCTATGGGGATTATCCAGTCGACTATTCTATTAGCAATCTCTAAAAGAATGTTTAGAACTAGCTTCTAAACTTTACCACGGGCCCATGGTTTTATCTGATTGCTAATCATATGGACTACCTATGCTCTGGTACACGGAACTGACGGATCCTATCTTGATACACATAGGACACCCTGAGGATCTATCTACACCCAATGAACAGGCAGAGGTCTGATCTAAATAGATCGGTGACGTGACTGCCATCTAAGTGTAGAAGATGTCTCATGTGCCCACAATGGCATCTCAAGTCTAAGAATCACAAGTGCTACTCAACCCGAGAAGATTCTTATTGACGTTGGTGTACCATCCATTAAGAATCTTCAGTGAGTCGTTCAGTGTTTATCCGCTATAAACACCCATACGTCTATACTAGTCTCCAAGACTAATGGTTCATTGAGAAACCATTAGAATCATATATTCCAGTATACGACATGTACCGGTCTCAACGGGTTTACTTTACTGACCAAGTAGTGTAAACCTTGACCAGGAACAGTCTGAGAATGACAACGTCATGATACTACTCAATGTCAGTTGCGACGCTTTTGCAAAAGTACCATGACTAATCATTCTAAGGTCATTACGTATTTACCATATAAAATGATACATTATATTATAGAAATTGCATATATTATTCAAAATAATAATGTTTTACAGAAGTATTCAAAAGAAATACAACCGGGAATTGGCGCTCTGAGCACCAACCCCAACAAAAGGTTCACCCGCAGCGGGTCAAACACTGATATAGAGATAATGTCTCTAGTCAAACTATTTACATTATAACAGTTTCTAAATTTAGGTACAAAACCGAGGGCATTTCCTGAAATTTAGGTACCTACGGTTAGAACAGCGACTTTCATCCCGTTTTCAATTCACAGATAAATCTCAAACTGAAGTCAGTATCCTGCTCATAGCAGATTCTGATCATCAGTACATATTTATGTACCACACTAAGTATTTAAAATCCAATTTTAATACTACTAATGAACATAATCTTGACAAACATGTTTGAAGTCAAAGCCTTGCCCAGTCTTCAATTCCTTCATGTCTGCTTTGTCCAAACGGCAGTCACGCTTCCGCGATCCCGTTTGCCACAATTTAGGCAGACATTTTGGGACATGTCCTTTATCTTCCCAGAAGACTATAATGATTTTGCCTTTGCCCTTTTCACACTCCAAAAGCCTTTGGCCAAGCCTTAGGTTTCTAGAATATCGAAATAAGGTGAACCTTGCGCTATTTTCCTATTGCAAACTTTGACTTTATCTCATTGAAAATAGTCATTAACTCTCCAAGAGTTATTTTTACAATTTAGTACTTCTAAGATCTAAGTATAGATCTATGAAGATCCTTCAATTTCATTATCATACTTTAAGGATCTAATCATTAGTTCTGATTCAGAAATTAAGGAGTCTATTGCGACAAGTTTAATGGATTAAGCACTTAAGTTATCATCACATAAATCTTCCAAAGATTATGCTCTACTATTTGTTTAACTCCGGGCTTTAGACTTAATATGTTATTTTATCAAATAAAGTAACTTATTATATTTGAGGACTATCCTGAAATTATTCCCAATTTGAAAATTAAACCATTTAAATACATTTTCCCTAGGATTATGTTTTAAATGTCAATCTTTCAATTTTATCTTGATTCTAATAATTCAACTATTTAATCAACGATTTAGGTACTATTTATTATAATGATTACAATAGTCCAACTATTTAATCAACTATAATTTAATAGATTAAAATCAATTATATTGATTATTATAATCCAATTATAAAATCAACCATAAATGAATAGTTTGAATATAGTCCAACTATTTATTAAAAACAACATTTAAATATTAGTCCAACTAAAATTTAATTTATTTGACGAATGATATTTGTTTTGAGCGCGTATGGCAAGTAATTAAACGAATATTGCGAATTCAATTCTTGCCTCCCACTATTTTTCGGCGAGCCTCTAACCCTCTGTCGAGTACTCGGGAAACCGTGTTTCCTAGTGGGCAAGGATCCCGTTAAATATCACACAATCTTGACTTTGACCAACAAATTGTATGATAATTAACTAGGTAGATCTCTAAGATCAATTGGATCCAATCCAATTCCTAGATCTAGTAGGGAGACATCCAAGTCCGAAACATATATCTTATTTATGCCAATACATCCAATGTATTACCTAACCTTTTTCCTCTGAATCAACTAAGCTTTGGCTTTGGCACAACAAACTTAGTGATCCCAGTTAAGCGCGACCCATTGACCATGGAAAGCTTCGTAATCAATGTCGATGGACAAGAAGTGGTATTGACTTTGGCCAACAAACCACAACTTGGACAAGACACCGATATGGAACAAAGCTCTCATGATTCAAACACATCCTCGACGGACAAAGGCCTTGACTTTGGCCAACAAGCCAATGCTAGTCTCGGATCTTGAGTAAGAATCACTCAATGGAAGGAAAACCGCTTAATATTTTGCGAGGGTTTTTCGAGTGCAAATTGGCAACCAATTTATTATCTTTGTTAAGGTCTCATCATCATACACCCTTAAACATGCATTCTAAACACATAATAAAGCGTGTATAATAAATAATAATGATATGCGGATGGATACTTTACACATTGATCGTAGATCAAATCTCTCCCTTTCTCTCTTCCGCTAGCACATGTATTACTTCTACCCGTTACACTACACTTCTAAAGAAACCTCATTTACATTGAGGGGAATAGGTGAGAAGAGAATACAAAGAGTATGGAGGTGATAAGGTTGGACTCGCAGGTCCAATTAATAAATCAAATTTATTACAACAATTTCTAAAATTGCCCCACCCATCTAATATCCATTCGATATACATTATTCATGCACCACAATCATGTATTCACACAAGCATGTTATCAATCAATCTAATCCAATTAATTAATCCGATAATTAATGACCATCCAATATTCAAACAACGATTTGATTTTTCTCGAGTCAAACTCATTTTGCGAATAAATACTCAATGTGCGAATTCTCGAATTAAATTAAACTACAATATTAAATCTAATTCAATTTGTATTTAATACTAATTTGCTATTTAATTCCAAATTAAATACTACACTTTATTTAACGAACCTTTACGACTTAAATTCCAAATTAATCGTTACAGGTCTCAAAGCCTGATTAATATCCAATATTAATTTAATTAAAGTCCAATGGGCTTTTAATTAATTTCTTGAGGCGTAGACTTTTGGTCAAATCGGGTTGAACCCAATAACCAAAGTCCAATCCGGGAGTTACCCCATAAGCCCATAAATCCATTAGGCCCATTAGGCCCAATTAAACTTTAAAAGTCCATTAGTCGCATTTGGGCTTTATGGATGCGGTTTTGGGCCCAATTGGATCCAACCAATTTAGTCTAAACCCAACTTGGTACAACCAAGCCCAATAAGCCCATTTACAACATAACAAGCCCAAATCCAATTTAAGGCCCAACATAATTATTACAAAAATTCCAAATTCCTAATTTAATTACATAAAGTGTATTACACAATTAATTACCCAAATCAATATTTCCAAAATAAGAATTAGCCTAATTAATCATGCTTATTTACATCAATTAGTGTCCAACACTTTTTATCAAAAAATCAAACCCAAACATGCTTAAGGCTCTCGGCAATTGAAGGGGATTTTGTGTCCGATTCGGTTTCAATCCAATTAATTCCACAATCGACATTAAATCACATCCTAAATCGTTTCAAGTCATCCAATGATCAACGGAACAAAAATCACCAAGAATTTAGGGCTCTCTAACTCTCGGCTTTTAGGGTTTATTATGCCAAATTACAAATCCAATCCAATTGAATCAAATTCAAAATTAAATCTATATCCCCAAATGATTTCCAACTCATCAAATGAATCAAAATCAAAAAATCCAAGACATTAGGGTTCATTGTATTTTTGGCCAACACAAAAATTTGGGCAAATTTGTTCCAAATAATATTTCATCAAATTGATCCAATCAATCATCAATTAAAACACATTTAAGCAAACTAATTCATCCAATTTCATTAATCATGCTCAAAATCAATCTTACCCAAATTTTAACCCTAAATTTTTTTATGCTCAATATTGGCTCTGATACCATTGTTGGTTTATATTAAGGTCCCAATGATGAAATCGAGCATAAAACACATGTGAATACACAAAGGAGAATGGCGGAATCATATTCACAATGAACGGATTGGATGCTACGAAGAACAAAACTTTTATCCCTTTGTTGGTAAAGCTCACGGCAGTCCACTGTCAAGGTGTCCTCCATTTTCGGTTTTGGCTTGATCCATGAAGCTCCAAGCTTTGTTTGATCATTCCTTGCTCATGTAGTGAGTTCCCTATCACATTTGTAAGGACTCATTTGTGTGCTAGAACCTTTGATTTTGCCAAAAAATCATCAATTTCTTCACCTTGTATTCGGTCAAACCAGAAAATAAAAAGAGAAGAAATGGCATGTTTTGGCCGAGAGAGAGGAAGCTCATTTTGCTCCCAAAAACGTGAGCAATAGAGAGAGAATGGAAGTTATGTATTTGTTTATCATTTTTGTGTATCTAATACACAATATTCTATTTTCAAAAATTAAATAAATGATTTAGCAAATACAAAAAGTCAAGCCTTAATTGCCAACCACTTCCATCACTATTCAGATCAACTCACATCACTCAATCAAGTGACAACTTGTCACATCACTCAAAGTGACATTTGATTTGACGCTTGATGCGACTAATGATTTGACGCTTGATTTGACTTGCGTGCCGCACTCGAATTCGAAATATGAATGCGCTCGCAAACAATCTCGGGCTCGGGTTCGCTAATTCCAAATTAACGAATTTTTCGTTGCGACGCAATTAAATGATTATGCCTAGTGAAATCATTATTCACGTCGCTAACGAATTAATTCTAAATTAACTCGTTCGCCCGAATTAAAATCCAATTTTAATTCCGCGTCGAAATCTAATTTCGTTTAATATATCAAATATATTATTTTAACTGATTAATTCCAAATTAATCGTTTTCTCTCTTTGAATGATATTTTATCCTAGATAAAATATCTCCGCAATTAATCCCAGATTAATTTTCTCTCTCAGTATAATTAATACCAGCTCAATAAAAGTGCGAGTCATACTTCATCGGTGAATCTTCGGGAAGCGACCCATGAGATCCCCGAATATGTTGGCAGTAAATACGGTCGTCGGACTATCCGAAGACATAAGTACCTCGTACTACGTTTATACCGATTTACAAGACAAGGTTGGCTTCTAGCAAAGCGCCATGCCTACCCAATTCTCCAGAAATATGCTTACAGGAATAAGCGATCTATATCAGGCGTAGTATACGTAGTATCGTGTATGTCGATCCAGTATCGGATGATCACGTGCTAGGCCTGGGGCTGGAATTGTGTCTTCCCCATACGAATCACATGTCGGATGTCTGGTAACTAATCTCTATAATCGGATATACATGACCTTGTCATAATATCCCGATAGCTGCAGCATTTAAGAGAACCAGTCCCGTATCCTACGTGACCATCATCTCCATTATGACTGGAGTGATACTTCCGTCTTGACATCACACCCAACACACTACGATTCTCAATATACCCAGCATTGGCGTACACAGAACCTGTTAAAGTCCTGGATGACCACAACCAAAGTATATTGATTGTCGCAAATATTAGCGATGCAAGTCTCAGGTTAAGACCAAATACATCTACCCTGATGTCGGACTTCCATAGACACATAGTCATACTACCAATGGAATTCCGAGGGGGTCTATCCAGAGTGAAGCTATTTCCCATACCATCGGTAAAACACAACCTCCTATTACACTTGCATGAGTATCCTATACCCAAATATATGAGAACTATGTCGTTGTGCCCTCACAACGCGCACAAGTGTAATACTAGTCTTTTATCTCGATAATACGCTGAGTAGGGATATTTCATGATTTATCCTTCGTGGACTGATACTGTCTCATATCATTCTCAATCCAGGAACTAATCATAGGGACCTCATATCATTTATACATCTAGGTGATCTAATCACAAATGATAAGAGTGCAATCTCCTTTGTCACATAGTTAATTTGTACAACAACACCATGATCTGTACAAATAGTGACGTTATGGGTCATAATTGTCCAAAAATCCCTGGATATGTTGGCAGTAAATACGATCTTCGGACTATCCGAACACGTGCGTACCCTGTACCACGTTCTTACCGATTTACAAGACATGGTTGGCTTCTAACAAAGCACCATGCCTACCCAATTCTCCAGAAATATTCAAAAAGGAATATATAATTTGTATCAGACGTAGTATACTAAGTATTGCGTAATACGATCCAGTATCAAATGTCACATGCTAGGCATGAGGCTGGAATTGTGTCTGCCCCGTACGAAGCATATATAGGATCATCAGTAACTAGTCTCTGTAATCGGGTAATCATGACATTGTCATATATTGGACAATTATGACCCATAGCATCACTATTTGTACAGAACATGGTGTTGTTGTGAAAATTAACTATGTGACAAAGGAAATTGCTCTTTTATCATTTTTAATTGGATTACCAGGATATATAAATGATAAAAGTCCATATGATTAGTTCTGGATTGATAAAATATGAGACAGTATCAGTCCTCGAAGGATTAACCATTAAATATCCCTAGTCGTAGTATTATCGAGACTGGACATCGATAATGCGCAATAGACTAGTATTACACTTGTGCGTGTTATGTGAGATCATAACGGCATAGTTCTCATTTATTTGGGTATAGGATACTCATGCAAGTGTAATAGGAGGTTGTGTTTTACCGATGGTACGGAAAACAGCTTCTCTCTGGATAGACCCCTCGGAATTCCATTGGTAGTAAGACTATGTGTCTATGGAAGTCCGAATCAGGGTAGGTGTATTTGGTCTTAACCTGAGACTTGCATCGCTAATACTTGCGACAATCAATATACTTTGGTTTTGGTAGTCCAGGACTTTAACAGGTTCTATGTACGCCTCTTCTGGGTATATTGAGAATCGTAGTGTATTGGGTGTGATGTCAAGATGGAAGTATCACTCCAGTCATATGGAGATGATGGTCACGTATGATACAGAACTAGTACTCTTATGTATTACAGTCATCGGGATAATCTGACTAGGTCATATTTATCCAATTATAGAGACTAGTTACCAGAGATCCGACATATGCTTCGTACGGGGCAGACATAATTCCAGCCTCAGGCCTAGCATGTGACATCCGATACTGGATTGCAATACGCAATACTACGTATACCACACCTGATACAGATTATGTATTCCTTTAAGAATATTTCTGGAGAATTGGGTAGGCACGGTGTTTTGCTAGAAGCCAACCATGTATTGTAAATCGGTAAAAACGTAGTACTAGGTACGTACGTGTTTGGATAGTCCGACGACCGGATTTACTGCCAACATATCCAGGGATCTCGTGGGTCGCTTCCCAATGATTCACCGATGATGTATGACTCGTACATAATTAATCTGGGATTAATTATATGAGAGAGAAAAATTAATCTATGATTAATTGTGGAGAAATTTTATCTGGGATAAGATACTATTTGAATAGATAGAATGATTAATTTGGAATTTGTCGATAAAATATATATTCGATATATTATATGAAATTAGATTTCGACGCAGAATTAAAATTATATTTTAATTCGGGCGAATAAGTTAATTTAGAATTAATTCGCTAGCGACGTGAATAGTAATTTTGCTAGGCATAATTATTTAATTAAATTTGATTTAATTATGTCGCAATGGAAAATTCGTTAATTTGGAATTAGCGAACCTGAGCCCGGGATATGTTGCGGGCCCACTCGGATTTTGAATCAAGTGGGGCCCACATGTCACATCACCTAGTCAAATTTATCAACTTTTTGTTGATAAAAGTAGATGGGATTTGATGGTTGCTTATTTCTTACACAAGCATTATTAAAGTTTGATGTGATAATGACTTTTACCAATTTTTTGGAAAATTGGTAAATGGTATTTGATTTTCGAAATCAAAGACACAACACAACACAACACATTCACTCATCTCTCTTCTCTCCCATCTCTCACGGCATTGTGCCATTTTTCTCTCCTAATTTTGGCTTGGCCGAATCTTGCTAAGAAGATGAAGAAAAATTGTTGCAATTTTTCAAGTGCTAGCACACATCAAGGAGTCATTCAAAGGTGATAGGGAAACCAATCCTTGAGCTTGGAATAAACACTCAATGCTTGGAGCTTGAAGATCAACACAAGGTGAGCTTGGCCGAATTCACCAAAGAGGGAAATTTTAAGTTCAACGCATCCAAAATCCGATCAAAGTGAGTATTTTCCGCATTCTTACTTTGTTGTATTCACATGTTTCATTGCTTAATTTTATCTTAGTTTGACCTAGAAAACCCAACAATGGTATCAGAGCGGTTATTAAACATGAAATTGGATTTAGGGTTCTTAAACTTTAATTTGGGTATTTTTTATTTGAGCATGTTTTATACAAATTGTTTGTTTGAGCATGCTTACAATATGTTAACTTTGAGTTTTGCATGATCAATTTTGAAGAAAAATTAATTGGATTAATTTTCCCCAAATTTGGAGGCTTGGCCGAATAGACTTAGAACCCTAGCTCTTGGTGATTTTTGAATTTTAGATAATTGGATATGTTTAAAATGCATGGGATATATTAGTTTGTGATTTAATTGGATTGAAATCAAAATTGATATAAAAATCAACATATTGCCGAGAGCTTAGGAAGCATGTTGGATTGATTTTGCTTCAATTATGTTAGACATAAGTTGGTTAATTAAAGCATGATTAGTTGTGTAAATTGGTATTTTGGAAATGTTGATTTAAATAATTAATTATGGCTAATACCGTTTAATTGATTAAATTATGATATTTGGAATATTGAAATTTAATTAGTTGGGCTTAATTTAGAATTGGGCTATAAATGTTGTATTTGGGCTTAATGGGCTTGGTTGGGCCAAGTTTGGTTTAGGAGAATTGGTTCGATCCAATTGGGCCTAAAACCATTTTCATAAAGTCCAAATATGATTAAATGGGCCTTTAATATTTTAATTGGGCCTAATGGGCCTAAATTGATTTTTGGCAAAAGGGTGATTCCTTATTGGGCTTTGGTTGCCAAAGTCCATGCCTTATAAATTAATTGGAAGCGCATTGGACTTTAATTAAATTGACATTGGCTGTTAATTGGGCTTTGAGACCCGTTAAGATTAGATTTAGAATCTAAGTCGCAAAGGCTCATTAATAAAGTGTAATTATTTAATTTGGAATTAAATAAAGAATTAGTATTGAATACAAATTAAATTTGATTTAATATTGTAGTTTGATATAATTCAAGAATTCGTACTTTGAGTACTTATTCTTAAACGAGTTGGACTCGCGCAAATCAAATCGTTGTTTAACATTGAATGCTCATTAATTAAAGATTAATTAATTGGATTAGATTGATTGATAACATGCTTTGTGTGAATACATGGATGTGATGTATGAATAATGTATATCGGATGGATATTAGATGGGTGAGGGCAATTTTGGAAATTATTGTAATAAATTTAGAATTTATTAAATTGGACATGCGTGTCCAGCCTATTACCTCTTGATTCTTTGTATTTCACTTCTCACATATTCCCCTCAATGTAAATGAGGTTTCTTTAGAAGTGTTATGTAATTGGGTAGAAGTAAGATTTGTGCTAACGGGAGAGAGAAAATTGAGAGATTTGTTCTAGGAAAAAAATATTTTAAATATCCATCCGCATATCATTATTAATTTATTTATCGCGCCTTATTATGTTTTTAGAATGCATGTTTAAGGGTGAATGATGAGACCTAATCAAAGATAATTAATTGGTTGCCAATTACGCAAAAAACCCTCAAAAAATATTAAGCGTTTTCCTTCCATTGAATGATTTATTCTCAAGATCCAAGATTGGCACTGGTTTGTTGGCCAAAGTCAAGACCTTTGTCCATCGCGGATGTGTTTGAATCATGAAGGCTTTGTTCCATATCGCATGTCTTGTCCAAGTTGTGATTTGTTGGCCAAAGTCAAGATCACTTATTTTCTATCGACATCGATTACGAAGCTTTCCAAAGTCAATGGGTCCCGCTTAACTGGAATCATTAAGCTTGTTGTACCAAAGCCAAGGCTTAGTTGATTTAGAGGAAAAAGGTTAGGTAATATATCGGATATATTGGCATATATTAGATATATGTTTCGGATTTGGATGTCCACCTACTGGATCTAGGAATTGGATGAGATACAATTGATCTTAGAGGTCTACCTAGTTAAATATCATACAGCTTGTTGGCCAAAGTCAAGGTTGTGTGTTATTTAACGGGATCCTAGCCCACTAGGAAACTAGGTTTCCCGAGTAATCAACAGAGGGTTAGAGGCTCGCTGAAAAATAGTGGGAGGCAAGTATTAAATTTTCAATTTCGTTTAGTTACTTGCCAATACGCGTTCATTTCATTTTTTCGTCGTTAATTTAGATATATTAGTTGGACTAATATTTAATTATTGTTTTAAACTAAACAGTTAGACTGTATTCAAACTACTTTATTTATAGTTGATTATATAATTGGATTATAGTAATCAATAAATTTGAATTTAACCAATCAAATTATAGTTGATTATATAGTTAGACTATATTAATCATTATATTCAATTGTACCTAAAATCGTTGATTGGATAGTTGGATTATAGCAATCAAGATAACTGAAAGATTAACGTTTAGAACATAATCCTGGGTGAAAATATTTTTAAACGGCTTCAATTTTCAGATTGGGAATAAAACCTCAGGATAGTCCTGGGAACTGAGAAGTTACTCTATTTGATAGAGCAACCTCTTGGGCCTAAGTCCAGAGTTGAGCAAAAAGTGGAGCATGAGTTTTGGAAGACTCATGGTGATGATAACTTTAGTACTTAATCCTTTATGCTTACCGCAATGACTCTTTAATTCCATCGTCAAAATTAAGGATTAGATCATTGTACCATGATGATGAAATTAAAGATCTTCATAGATCTATTCTTAGATCTTAGAAGTACAAATTGCAAAAGAAGTTATTTCGCTCGTGTATGTCAGAGGGTACATCTGTCGAGCACTAGGTGTTGCAGATGATTGCTGACATTGATCAGCTAGGTTAGCTGGGCATTACCTACGTGGCTGAGACTACCAAAGATTTGATCTTATAGTCTTTACCCGAAAGCTAGGGCAGGTTCATTATGAACCAAGAGTAAACTGTTGGAGAGTTGATGGCTATGCTCAAGGAAGCAGAGCCAGAGCTTCTAAAAGGGGCAAAGGCAAAATCGTCACAGTCTTCTAGGAAGACAAATGACATATCCCAAGATGTCTGCCTAAACTGTAGCAAACGGGGTCACTGGAAGTGTGACTGTTGTATGGACAAGGCAGACATGAAGGAAGTGAAGAGGGGCAAGGCTCCGGCTTCAAGTATGTTTGTCATAAACATGTTCAATATTAGTTTCAAAATTGGATTTTTGATACTAGATGTGGTACATAAATATGTACTGATGTGCAGAATCTGCTGATAAGTAGGAGACTGGCTTTAGATAAGATTGACCTACGAGTCGGAAACGGGACAAGAGTCGTTGTTTTAACCGTAGAAACCTAAGTTTAGGAACTACCATTTGGGTATGTACTTAAATTAGGAAACTGTTATGATGTATATAGTTTGACTAGAAACATTATCTCTATATCTAAGTTTAACCCGTTGCGGGTATACCTTTATATTCTAGAACACTAAGTGTTTTATTTTATAAAGATGATATTGAGATCAACACATTAGATGTGAATAACAGTATTTATATTTTGAATATAAATGGATCTCAAACGTATAACATGAAAAACAAATAGCTCAAACTAAATTAATCAGATAAGACTTATTTGTGGCATTGTTGTCTGGGACACATTAACAAGACTCATATATCCACACTTTCGAAGAGTGGATACTAGGACGGATTTGATTCTAATTCAAATAATATCTACGAATCTAGTTTATTAGGCAAGATGCCTAAAATACCTTTTTACTTGGTAAAAGTACAAGTGCCACCGATCTGTTAGCCCTCGTTCATAGTGACATAAGTGGGCCCATATCTAGCTAGGCTAGAGGTGGATATGAACACTTTGTAACCGTTACGGATGTGGCATCGCGTTATGGTTATGTGTTTCTTTTGAAACACGAATCGGAAACTTTTGATAAATTCAAAGAGTTTCGACACGAAGTATAAAAACATATCGGCAATAGTATTAAAACATCACGATTGGACTGTGATGGAAAATATTTAAACAATAAGTTTCTCGACTAATTGAAAGAGTATAGTATTCTTTCACAGTGGACTCTTCTTAGAACACCTCAATTGAGCGGTGTGTCCAAACGGAGAAACCGAATTTTGTTGGACATGATAAGGTTAATTATGAGTCACTCTAAGCTACCATTTTCCTTCTAGGTGTTGGGTTTCTATTATGTCCCAAGATCAATTTCAAGCAAGAAATTCATGTGCGAATACAACAATGAAATATGACGGAATCATACTTACATTGATCGGTTATGCGATGCGAGGAACAACAAAAACTCTCATTGGAAGCTCACGATTTTGCTCCTTGTTTGTGCTCCAAAAATCGGTCATAGATGTCCTCCAAGCTCCAAGCTTTAAGTTGTGATTCCATGCCCACGGGTGGGTTTCCCTATCACCTTCGCAAGACCCCGAATGTGTGCTAGCACCTTGGAAATTTTGCCACAAAATTCCCTAAGCTTCTCCTTCAAGTCTCAGCATTTGCAGAATTTTGAGGAAGAAGATGTCCCTTGGCCGAGAGAGTGAAGATAGGAGAGAATGAGAGAATGTGTTGTTGTGTTGGTTAATTGATTTCCAAAATCAATTAAAACATATATCAAATTTTGAATTTCCAAAAGTCAAAAAGGTTCAAGCATTAAAGTTATCCAACTACCACCATCAATCACAAGTGACAAGTCGTCACATCACTCAAAGTGACAAGTGATTTGACGCTTGATGTGACTTGTGGGCAGCACTTGAACTCGAAATGTGAGTGCGCCCGCAAACACTCCCGGGCTCGGGTTCGCTAATTCCGAATTAACGAATTTTTCGTTGCGACGTAATTAAATAATTATGCCTAGCAAAATTACTATTCACGTCGCTAACGAATTAATTCTAAATTAACTCGTTCACCCAAATTAAAATCTAATTTTAATTCCGCGTCGAAATCCAATTTCGTATAATATATCAAATATATATTATTTTACCGATTAATTCCAAAATAATCATTCTCTCTCTTTAAATAATATTTTATCCCAGATAAAATATCTCCGTAATTAATCCCAGATTAATTTTCTCTCTCATATAATTAATCCCAGATTAATAAAGTGCGAGTCATGCGTCATCGGTGAATCTTCGGGAAGCGACCCATGAGATCCTCGGATATGTTGGTAGTAAATCCGGTCGTCGGACTATCCGAACACATATGTACCTAGTACTACATTTTTACCGATTTACAAGACATGGTTGGCTTCTAGCAAAGCACCGTGCCTACCCAATTCTCCAGAAATTCTTACTGTTATGAATATGTTATCTATATCAGGCATAGTATACGTAGTATTGCGTATTTTGATCCAGTATCGGATGTCACATACTAGGCCTGGGGCTGGAATTGTGTCTGCCCCGTACGAAGCACATATTGGATCTCTGGTAACTAGTCTCTATAATCGAATAACCATGCCTAGTCATATTATCCCGATAACTGCAGCATATAAGAGCACAAGTTCTGTATCCTACGTGATCATCATCTCCACTATGACTGAAGTGATACTTCCATCTCGACATCACACCCAATACACTACGATTCTCAATATACCCAGAAGAGGCGTACACATAACCTGTTAAAGCCCTGGACGACCAAAACCAAAGTATATTGATTGTCGCAAGTATTAGTGGTGCAAATCTCGGGTTAAGAACAAATACACCTACCCTGATTCGGACTTCCATAGACATAGTCATACTACCAATGGAATTCTGAGGGGTCTATCCAGAGCGAAGCTGTTTCCGTACCATCGGTAAACACAACCTCATATTACACTTGCATGAGTATCTTATACCAAATATATGAGAACTATGTTGTTATGCTCACACAACTCGCACAAGTGTAATACTAGTCTTTTACGCATTATCGATGTCCAATCTCGATAATACTCTGACTAGGGATATTTATTGATTAAACCTTTGTGGATTGATATTGTCTCATACCATCTCAATCCGGAACTAATCATAAGGACCTTTCATCATTTATACATCTTGTTAATCTAGTTACAAATGATAAAGGGGCAATTTCCTTTGTCACATAGTTAATTTTTACAACAACACCATGATCTGTACAAATAGTGATGCTATGGGCCATAATTGTCCAACACTAGGAAAACGCATTGATCAGTGCAAAAACTTATTTTGAATAAGGTTCCATGAAAATCTGTTAGACAAACTTCATATTAGATATGAACAGGAAAGAAACCGGGTTTTCTCATTCTTGGAGATTTGGGAATGTTGGGCATACATTTGGATGATACCAAACTAGAACCCAAATCGAATAAGTACCTAATTTTTGGGTTATCCTAGGGTAACCAAAGTATCGTACTTATACAACTCACAAGAGAACAATTTAATTGTTGTTCGCCATGCGGTTTTCCTAAGAGGAATACCTATATGCAGTGGTAAGTGGGAATAAAGTAAAACTCGATGAAAATCGAAGTAATACTATTCTAGGCACCGAGTCCTCACGGAACACAAACAGTTCATCAAGGATGAAACTGTACCAATAATCTTTGAATACACAATAACCGCGTAAGTCAGAGAGAGTCAGAAAACAACCTGGGAGGTATGAGTTTCTAATCTCACCTCATGAAGATGTCAATCTTATTGAGGAATTCGAACTGGCTACATATGAGGAAGTGATACAAAGTATCGACTCCTTTTATGGCAAAGTGCCATGAATTCCGAAATGGATTCCATGTATACCAACCAAGTTTAGACAATGGTTGATGTATCGAAAGACATTGTGCCTATTGGTACTATATGATTCTTCAAGGAAAACAAACATGGATGGCAACATACTAAAGTACAAAGCGAGGCTTGTAGCGAAAAGGTATCGTTATCAACATTGTGTCGATTACGACGAAACCTTTTACTCGTTGCCATGGTTAAATCCATTTGGATAATGCTTGCTAATACTGCATGTTTCATTTATGAAATATGGCAGCTGAAAGTCAAAATAGCTTTCCTTAAACGGAAACCTTTTGGAGGATGTTTACAACATCCTAACGGTTTTGTCGTACCAAAACATGCAAACAAGGTTTTCAAGTTAATTCGATTCATTTATGGATTGAAGCAAGCATTGCGTTCTTGGAACTATCATTTTGATGTAATCATAATGGTATATGATTTAATTCAAAACGAAAATGATTCTTGTGTATATAAGAAGGTTAGTGGGAGCGCACTGACAGTGATTGTCCTATATTATGATGACATGAAATTTCTTGGAAATGACATTCCCATAATACAATCGGTGAAAGCTTGGCTTTCATGAAAATTCTCCGTAGACTACTTGGGAGAGATAACTTTTATTCTAGGAATAAAGATCCACTAGGATAGATCTAAATGTTGTTGGCACTCTCTGAGAACTGGTACATTGAGATAAATGTACGCGACCTGGTATCTCATATGCTTTGAGCATATAGAGTCACAATCAGGCCAATCCAAGTGATAGTCACTGGATTGATGTTAAGAACATCCTTAAGTATCTTTGAAGAACTAAGGATGCTTTCTTAAGCTATGGAGATAGAGAACTTGAAGTGACTGGGTTCACTGCTGCAAGTTTCCAAACCGACAAAAACGACTATAAGTCGTAATAAGGGTATTATACAGTTTGAATAAAGGAATACTGAGCTGGAAATCTTCAAGCAAGATACTGTTACCGAATAAACAACAAAAGCGAATATTACTGCAGCTAAGGCAGCAATAGAAGCGATTTGGATCTATAATATTCCTAATTGGATTAGGAGTAGTTCTGTTAGCAGCTGAGCTAGGCTACAGCACATGCTAAAGAATTAATGGTCTCATCAACGATCCAAATATATACTTCAATTATTTCATCTGATTCATCAGATCAAACATCGTGGCGATGTGATGATCGAATAAATCGCATCAGATGATAACATTGCAAATCCACAGACGAAAGCAGTTTCTCAGCAGAAGTTTGAGCGACCCGTACATAGTTCAAGTTTAGGACACCTGAGTGATTGGCTATAGGCCAAGTGGGAGATTGTTGGACAATTATGACCCATAGAATCACTATTTGTACAGAACATGGTGTTGTTGTACAAATTAACTATGTGACAAAGGAAATTGCTCTTTTATCATTTGTAATTGGATTACCGGGATATATAAATGATAAAAGTCCATATGATTAGTTCCGGATTGGTAAGATATGAGAAAGTATTAATCCACTAAGGTTTAATCATTAAAATATCCCTAGTCGTAGTATTATCGAGATTGGACATCGATAATACGGAATAGACTAGTATTGCACTTGTGCGCGTTGTGGGAGCATAACATCATAGTTCTCATATATTTAAGTATTGGATACTAATGCAAGTGTAATAGTAGGTTGTGTTTACCGATGGTACGGAAACAGCTTCGCTCTGGATAGACCCATCGGAATTACATTCGTAGTATGACTATGTGTCTATGGAAGTCCGAATCAGGGTAGGTGTATTTGGTCTTAACCTGAGACTTGCATCGCTAATACTTGCGACAATCAAATACTTTGGTTTTGGTCGTCCAGGACTTTAACAGGTTCTGTGTACGCCTCTTCTGGGTATTTTGAGAATCGTAGTGTATTAGGTGTGATGTCAAGATGGAAGTATCACTCCAGTCATATGGAGATGATGGTCACGTAGGATACAGAACTAATACTCTTATGTACTGCAGTCATCGGGATAATAACTAGGTCATGTTTATCCGATTATAGAGACTAGTTACCAGAGATCCGACATATGCTTCGTACGGGGCAGACACAATTCCAGCCTCAGGTCTAGCATGTGACATCCGATATGGATCACAATACACAATACTACGTATATTACGCCTGATACAGATTATATATTCCTTTAAGAATATTTCTGGAGAATTGGGTAGGCACGGTGCTTTGCTAGAAGCCAATCATGTCTTGTAAATCGGTAAAAACGTAGTACTAGGTACGTACGTGTTCGGATAGTTCGACGACCGGATTTACTGCCAACATATCCAGGGATCTCATGGGTCGCTTCCCAAAGATTCACCGATGACGTATGACTCGCACATAATTAATCTGGGATTAATTATAAGAGAGAGAAAAATTAATCTATGATTAATTGAGGAGAAATTTTATATGGGATAAAATACTATTTGAAGAGAGAGAACGATTAATTTGGAATTAATCGATAAAATAATATATTTGATATATTATACGAAATTAGATTTCGACGCGGAATTAAAATTAGATTTTAATTCGGGCGAACGAGTTAATTTAGAATTAATTCGCTAGCGACGTGAATTGTAATTTTGCTAGGCATAATTATTTAATTAAATTTGATTTAATTACGTCGCAACGGAAAATTCGTTAATTTGGAATTAGAAAACTCGAGCCCGGGATGTGTTGCGGGCCCACTCAGATTTTGAATCAAGTGGGGCCCACATATCACATCAGCTAGTCAACTTTATCAACTTTTTGTTGATAGAAGTAGATGGAATTTGATGGTTGCTTGTTTCTTACACAAGCATTATTAAAGTTTGATGTGATAATGACTTGTACCAAATTTTTGGAAAATTGGTAAATGGTATTTGATTTTTGAAATCAAAGACACAACACAACACATTCACTCATCTCTCTTCTCTCCCATCTCTCACGACATTGTGCCATTTTTCTCTCCTAATTTTGGCTTGGCCGAATCTTGCTAAGAAGCACTTGAAAAATTGTTACAATTTTTCAAGTGCTAGCACACATCAATGAGTCATTCAAAGGTGATAGGGAAACCAATCCTTGAGCTTGGAATCAACACTCAATGCTTGGAGCTTGAAGATCAACACAAGGTGACCTTGGCCAAATTCATCAAGGAGGGAAATTTTAAGTTCAACACATCCAAAATCCGATCAAAGTGAGTATTTTCCGCATTCTTACTTTGTTGTATTCACATGTTTCATTGCTTAATTTGATCTTGGTTTGACCTAGAAAACCCAACATCATACTATCCTGATAGCTGCAGCATTTAAGAGTACTAGTTTCGTATCCTGCGTGATCATCATCTCCATATGACCGGAGTGATACTTCCATCTTGACATCACACCCAATACACTACGATTCTCAGTAAACCTAGAAGAGGCATACACGGAACCTATTAAAGCATCGGATGACCAAAACCAAAGCGTACTGATTGTCACAAGTATTAGCGATGCAAGTCTCAGGTTAAGACCACATACGTCTACCCTGATTCGGATTCCCATAGACATATAGTCATACTACCAATGAGATTCCGAGGGTCTTTCCAGAGCGAAGCTGTTCCCATTCAACGGCTAACAGAACCTCTTATCACACTTACATAAGCATCAAATACTTAAATATATGAGAACTATGTCGTTAAGCTTCCATAACGCGCACAAGTGTAATATTAGTCTATTCCGTCCAGTCTCGATAATACTACGACTATGGATATTTAATGATTAACCATGCGTGGATTAATACTGTCTCATATCTTATTAATCCGGAACTAATCATAAGGACTGTTATCATTTATATATATCCAATTAATCTAGTTACAAAATGATAAAATAGTAATTCCTTTGTCACATAGTTAATTTTTACAAATACCACAATGTCTTTTACAAATAGTGATGTTATGGGTCATAATTGTCTAACATAAGAATACTTAAGCAATGAGTTTCTTGATTACTTAAAAGAATATGATATTCTTTCGTAATGGACTCCTCCCGGAACACCTTTGTTGAACGGTGTATCTGAACGGAGAAACTGAACTTTGATGGACATGGTAAGGTCAATGTTGAGTCGCACAGAGCTACCAATTTCCTTCTGGGATACATATTGAACAGTGCAATACTTATTTTGAATAAGGTTCCATCAAAGTCTATTAGATAGACTCCATATGAAATGTGCACAGGAAAGAAACTGAGTTTCTCATTCCTGATGATTTGGGAATGTTGGGCATACGTTGAACGTTTGGATGGTACCAAACTAGAACCCAAATCCGATAAGTGCCTATTTGTAATTGGTTATCATAGGGAAACCAATGAAAATTACTTATACAACCCACAAGAGAACAAAATATTTGTTGCTCTCCATGCGGTTTTCCTTGAAAAGGAATTCCTAAATGCAGTGGTAAATGGGAGGAAAGTAAAACTCAATGAAAATCGGAGTGATACTGTTCCTGGTACCGAATTCCTTACGGAACACGAATAGTTCATCAGGGATGAGACTGTTTCACAATCTTTTAATACACAAGAATCGCGTAAGTCAGAGAGAGTCAGGAAATAACTTCCCAGTGAAGATAATGTTGGGGTTGGTGCTCAGAGCGCCAATTCCCGGTTGTATTTCTGTTAAATACTTCTGTAAAACATTATTATTATGAATAATATATGCAGTTTCTATAATATAATATATCTTTCTATATGGTAAAGACGTAATGACCCTAGAATGATTAGTCATGATACAGTTGCAAAAGCGTCGCAATGGACATTGAGTAGTATCATGACGTTATCATTCTCAGACAGTTCCTGATCAAGGTTTACACTACTTGGTCAGTATAGTAAACCCGTTGAGACCGGTACATGTCGTATACTGGAATATATGATTCCAATGGTTTCTCAATGAACCATAAGTCTTGGAGACTAGTATAGACGTGTAGGTGTTTATAGCGGATAAACACTGAACGACTCACCGAAGATTCTTAATGGATGGTACACCAGCGTCAATAAGAATCTTCTTGGGTTGAGTAGCACTTGTGATTCTTAGACTTGAGATGGCATTGTGGGCACATGAGACATCTTCTACACTTAGACGGCAGTCACGTCACCGATCTATTTAGATCAGACCTCCGCCTGTTCGTTGGGTGTAGATAGATCCTCAGGGTGTCCTATGTGTATCAAGATAGGATCCGTCAGTTCTGTGTACCAGAGCATAGGTAGTCCATATGATTAGCAATCAGATAAATCCATGGGCCGTGGTAAAGTTTAGAAGCTAGTTCTAAACATTCTTTTTGAGATTGCTAATAGAATAGTCGACTGGATAATCCCGATAGAGATTTGACGTTTACATCTATATCTCTGGGATTTATCCGGATACCTATGACGGAGGAATTATACATTTGCCATGACCTCGACCTGTATGGTTCAGCGAGATTATCCGTGATCGTCATAATCTACGGGTGGATAGATTATGGACATGAAATTTGATTTCGTGACGGATATACCTGAATCTAGAAAGTCTCAATAATGAAACATACTCGTAGAGCACTAGAGCAACATTAATAAATAATATTGATTATTTATAAAACCGTTTAAAGGTTAAACGCAGGATACGTGCTTAAAGGACTAGATAGTCATTTGCCTAATTATTGTGTATTTACATTTAATACTTGATTAATTTAAATACACATTAATTAATAGTCAAAATGAGTTATTTGACTTATATCCTAAATGAATATATGTTTTTAATATTTAATGTAAATATTATACATATATTTAATATATTTGTATTTGATTAATTAATTAATTATTTAATTGTTAAATGATTAAATTAATTAAAATATAAATATCTTACATTAGGATATTTAAAGTAAATGATGTTAGTTTCATTTGTTGACTTAAATAAATATCTAATAAAGTTGTTTATAAGATATTTGTGCAAGTTGACCAAATGAATTTGAAATGAAAAATGAAATTACCAAACTTGCATTTCATTAGATGAAATTCGGCCAAGGGCTTCCTTGTGAAGATATAAATTGTTTTTCATTTCATGATACACTTAACCTAATACACTTTTACAAAATAGAGACACCATTGAAGAAACCAAAAGAAAGCTTGAGAAAGAAAGAAAACTTCAAAAGCTTGGAAATTTAGTAAGTTTTTCAAACTTGCTATTAGTAAGGAATATGTTCCTTAGGTTCTAGGCTTTAATATATGATATTCTTAGGATGTTTCTTTCTTTGTTCCTTGTGGTTTTTGATGATGGAAGTTTTGGAGAAGTGTGAAGCATGTGCAATGAAGGAAGTGTTGTGACTATTGTAGTTATAATTATTCTTTTAAGGTTTTGGAAACCATGTTGCTAATCTAGAGTTGTTGACCCACTCTTAAATGACCTAGATTTGATCTTGAGTTGTTTCATTGTGTTGAGACTTGAATTGGATGGAAGAATGATGATTGAAGTAATTGATTTAATGTATTTGGTCTAATTTGTCCAATTTGTGGAAATTGAAAAATTAGGGTTCTTAACTAATTCCAAATTTGGGGATTTTCATATATGTTGTGCATTTGGGTGTGTATATGATGCATATAAATTTTCATGTTGATTGGATTTCATTTGGATGAGTTTTGAGACATGAAATGACCAAATGGCCAAATTGGGCACCAAATGGTGCATTCGGCTTTGGCATAGAAAATTGGGGATTTTGATTCCTTTGGTGTTTTGATGTTTGAACATCATAAGTTCATCCTAGAAATGATTTAGAATCATTAAAAATTGATTGGATCAATTTCGGACTAAAACGGACAATATACCAAAGCAAGGGCATTTCGGTAAATTCACTTAAAATTGTTTTATTGAATTTATTTTCATAATTTGATTATTGGAATATTAAATAAATAGGTTTATTTAATTAATCCGAGAAAAAGTTTTTGAAATCTGAAAATCGGATTTTCACCGCTTCCGCTGCGTTACCGGATTCACCCCCTAAAAACCCCTACAGATAATGTAGCAGACTCGCTCACAAAGGTCATTCCTCTGAAGTTATTTGATAAGCATGTGGAGTCGATGGGTATTAGATACCATCGATATTGGCACTAGAGCAAGTGGTAGATTTTGTTAAGATTGGTGCTCTAAGCGCCAATTTCTTAAGTATTTCCCCGTAAAATTTTTGTAAATATCTTATTAATGAATAAAATAGACAATTTCTTTAATATAAATTTTTTTATTATATGGTAAAGACGTAAATGACCATAGAGTGATTGGCCATGATACAGTTGTAAAAGCGTCGCAAGTGACATTGAGCGATATCATGACAGTATCATTCTTTAATGTTCTTGGTCAAGGTTTATAATTACTTGGTCAGTAAGTAAACCCGCTGAGACCGGTACGTGTCGTATATTGAAATGTTGGATTCTAATGGTTTCTCAATGAAACATAAGTCTCACGAGACTCGTATAGGCATGTAGGTGTTTATATCGGATAAACACAGAACGACTCACCAAAGATTCTTAATAGATGGTACACTTACGTCAATAAGAATCTTCTCGAGTTGAGTGAGCATAGTGATCCTCCGACTTGAGGTACCATTGTGAATATATGAGGTATCCTCCACACTTTGATGGCAGTCACGTCACCGATCTATTTAGATCAGACCTCCTCATGTTCGTTAGGTGTGGACTGATCCTCATGATATCTTGTGCATATCAAGTTAGGATCCTTCAGTTCTGTGTACAGAGCATAGGTATCCACTTTGGAATTAGCAATCTGTTAAATCTATGGGCCCGTGGTACACTGTAGAAATCAGTTCTAAGTGTTATTTAAGAGATTGCTAATAGAATCGTCGACGGGATTATACCTAAAGAGATTTGACGTTTATATCTATATCTCTGGGATAATCCGGATATCTGTGACGGAAGGATTATACGTATGTAGTGACCTCGACCTGCATGGTTCAGGATTTTATCCGTGTTCGTCATAATTTATGGGTGGGTAAATTATGGACACGAAATTAGATTTCGTGACGGATATGCCTGAACCTAGAGAGTCTCACTAATGAGATATACTCGTTGGGCACTAGGGAAACTTTTATAAATAATATCGATTATTTATAAATCGTTTAAACGAAGATACATGCTTTAGAGATCTTTTGGCCATTTATTAATTGTCGAATTGTGATATTTGACATTTATAATTAATATATGTATTTTGATTATTTAATATAAATATAATACATATATTTGAGATATTTGTATTTAATTATTTATTTATTCAAATGTTGAATAATTAAATTAATTAAATATTTAATATCTTAATTACTTAATAAAGTAAGATAAATGGCATGTTTTAATTGGATAAAATGGCCATTTTTAATTGGTTTAAGTGGCTTGTTTTTATTGGTTTATTTGTGATAAACATTAAAATGTTTAATGTATTATCACCACAAATATTCTAACTTTATCCAATATTTAATGATGAAATAAAATGAAAAACTTGGCCAATATTTTTTCTAATTTTCGTGACTTTTGAGAATAAATATATAAGTCATGTTTTCATTTTTTGTTTCATTATTCTAAAAACCCTAAAAATCAAATACAAAGGAAAGAAGAGAGCAAAAGGGAAAAAGGAAAAAAAAAAACCTTGGAAATCAAACATTTTAGTAAATTTTTTCTTACTTTTCCTTTAATGAAAAATATTTCTAGCATACTAAGCTTCAATATGTGTAGCCTAGTTTGTTCTCTACTCTTTCATGGTTGTGTTTTGATGATTTGGGGCTTGAATGAAAGATGGAAGCATGTATAGTTAATTAGATTGCTTAAATTAGCTTATTAAGCATTCCTTTTGCCATTTTGATGGCAAGTTGTCATTCTAGAGTTTAGTAGCTACTCATGTTAAACCTAGAATTGTTCTTGGGGTATTTCATGTTGGTGAGACTCAATTGGTGTAATAAGAATTGAATTAAAGCTTTGAATTGAATTAATTTGGTGTAAATTTGATTAATTTGAGAAATTATAAAATTAGGGTTTCCAACCTTCACGAAAATTGGGACTTTTCATATATGTGACGAGTTTTAATGTATATTAGATGTATATTAAATTTGAAAATTTTTGGAATTGATTTTGGCATGTTTTGAACATAAAGGACCAAATTATAAATTCTTAAAAATTGAGGGACCATTCGGCAATTTAGGAAAAAATATTTTCTGAAATTGCAAAACTGAAATTTCATGTATTAAACATGAATAAATCATTTTGGAATTGATTTTGAATCAATTAAAATTGTTTTTGACAATTTTAGACTAAAATGATTAAAATTCAAAGTTTTGGGGCAAATTGATAATTTCTGAAAAATTTGATTTTTTGGGTAAAATTTCGGTTATTAAATATTGAGTAATTGAAATAAATTAGTTTATTTTAATTACCCAAGAAAAATAATTGAAATCGGAAAATTTTGATTTTCCGTGATCTGCTGCGTTTACCCGAATTACCGCCCAAAACCTCAACACAAAATACAAAAATTACGCAGGGTTGGAATTTCCGAAATTGTACACTATTAGAACACTCTTTCAAGTTTCTGGTCTCCAAAATCAAAATGTCACGTCCATTTTTCTAGTTATGTATCCAAAGCATTATTTCACTTCATAAGAATAAAAATCACAATAAAATATATCAAACATAAATTTAATTATTATTTTACAAATATATTATATTAAGAGGATTAATGAAATTATAAGTGCAAAATGATTAGTTTCTCTTTTTTTATTAGTGCACACTTTTTAATGTTCACCAACATGGAAATCAAACATCGTAGAGTTTCAGTACAAATGTTAATACTGGAATTGTGATTAATAAAAGATTATTAAACTTTCTGATTTAATGATTTTTCATATATGATGAAACTCTAGGTCGGTATAGGTGAGTGCATCTGATGAATTTTCTATTTATATAAAGTGAAGCGTAATAAAAAGTCTGAAGGATTAATTTGAGAAAAATAAAACAGTTTGCTTAAAGGTTCTGAAAATGATGGTTCACATATGTTTAATTAACGATTGTTATAATATGTTTGACATGTATGCTTTTGTTATGCATAGTTAGTGAGCTCCTAACTCACACCAAATTAGTTTGTTAGTTTTGCAGGTTGGCAACCTGATCAGTCAGCCACTTCAATTTTGGATTGCATGCTCGAGACGCTGGATCGTCCGAGTTGAAGTCAGTCGCCCTAGGTCCGGGTTATCTCATGAGTATATGAAGAAGTTCTGTATTGTATAAGTATGTATTTGATGTGCTAAGCACATAACTCTATATATGGTTTTGTAATATCTTATTATGATCAGTTTCGGGCTCGATGCCCTATATTGATTTTAGTAAGTTTGTCCCTAATTTTGCTTGCATTTCATGGCCTGCATGTGCATGGTGGATTCTCTATATCCACACTTTTGTCAGTTTGGAGATGGGTTTCCCTGCTCTCCTGCCGATAACGTCCTAGCTCAAGCGGGGTATTACAGAATTTGAGAAGTTTCTTGATGAAAATTATAGATATGAATGTTAAATGTATATGATATTTTACATATTATAATTTGGAGTTCGGATTAAGAAAATATCTGTATTTAAAAATTATTGGTTTGATAGTAACTTCTTTTTGGAAAAAGTCGTATTTTTACAGTGTGTCACGACAACTTTGGGGCTAGACGTCCGAATTTAAGAGGTTCCATAATGAAATTTATAAATATCATTGTTAAATGTATATAAAATTTTATATAATAAAATTTGAAGTTTGAATGAAAGGGTAGGGAGTAGTTGTAAATTACTTGTCGGAAATTATTATTTCTTAAAATACAAGTCATTTTTTTACTTTTTTTATTCGTTGAAACAAATCGGTAATGACATTAATTTTAAAACTTATGATTTATAAATAAATAATATGTAATTTTTTCATAAAATTTTATTTTTATATCTCAACTTTTTTTTTTTTTTTTTGCAAAGATTGTAAAATCTAATCAATTCTACGCATCGGTTTCGCTTCGATTCAAAACTGCAAGGAACTGAACTGATTTTCTAGTTCCAGAACCAACGCCGATCCCATTGGAGTCGGTTTCAATTCCAAAGGGTTAGGAACCGATTTTTCAATCCAATTCCGGTTCTATTATGGTGTGAACTGGAATCGATTTCCATATTATAAAATTTAATTTTATTTTTATTAAAAAATTTAAAATTACTTGAATAATGTACGAATACTCACTTAAATATCAAATTAAACATATGTTGAACAAATGAAACAAAATGAATTATCAATTATTATATATTTTTAAAATGAACCAAAATATGATAACCTGAACCATACCAAAACTAATTGTGGGTTCCTCTTGGTAATATCAATTAACCCTGAATAAGATACTAGAACAACTAATCCAATATTAATCACTAAAATGTCTACGTTATGTATAAAAGAGTTCCTTCCACCATATTGTGGGTTCCTCTTTTACTGGACGACTTGTAGCTACATGTTAGACGACTCAAACACATCATACCAGAAGTTTACAGGCAATCTTATTTCTAGTGGGATGTTTGTGGTTAGAATATAATAATGCATCTGAATTTCTCTCAGCACACACATATAAGCACCAGTTGATCATCAATTCATCATTCAAACCAGAAGTTTATTTGCCTTACGGGGTGATACCAACAACAGCCACATAAAGACAAGCATCATTCAAACGATCATTGAAACCATAAATTCATTTGCCTAACATGTGCTTTCGACTGCAACCACTCACTCACACACACACAAAGCACAATTTTATTATTACTAAAGCAAAAGTTAACTTGCCTTATGAGGTGATATTGACTGCGACCTTGAGCTTGCTCTGCAAATTTTTAAATTTTAATACTCAAACGAAAAAGATCTCCAGAAAAAGCACAAGTACATAAATTACTAACCGTATCCTGTTACCTGGATGGCTTGACAGGCGATGCAGACCTAGATCTTGACAATGATCTGGAAACAGAACGCTCTTTTGATTTACTGCAGAAGGCAATGAAGAGACTATTACAATGCAAAAGAACATTTTAAAGCACAATATTCAAGAAAAAGAACAGGAAAACAAGCAATACCTTCTGTTTTTTCGCACACTTCTGCTTCTGCTTCTGCTTCTGCCTCTGCTTCTGCTGCGGCATCTCGATGGACTGCGATCACATCTCTTCACCTATTCCAGTTGACAAACAAAAACAAACAGTCTATCAGAAAGGACCACTATTGCCACAAGTAAATATTTTACTGATCCTTGGGCTCCAAATAAAGCATTGTGCAGAGCATTTTAACCACAATAGCCATTACAATAAGTGAGGAGGGGATTCCAAGTCATGTTGCTATCAAGAAATTGCACCCCACTTACATTACATAAATTGTAACACAGAAGCTTCAGTTCCCCAAAAGAAATAAGTGGAGCTCCAGTCTCCAGGAGTATATAGACTATATAATAAAGTGTTATAATGTGAATATAAAAATGATGGATATAAAGGTTACCGTTATGCGCCCTCTTGCCCAAGGATTTCTAAATTCAGTGTCATCAAGTTTCCGAATCTGAACAGCAGCAGAACATTTCAATTGTTGAATTGCAGTAGGAATGCAGATACAGAAATGAAGAAATATTGGAAAAAAAGTGCTCATTAAAAAAGCTTACTGCATATTTCATGTCTTCAGGATTAGTATAATCAACGACACCATAAGTTCCTGAAAACACAGAAAATTCAGAGTCAATAATAACATCATGAAAGGAGACTGCCAACCTACAAGAAAAAAGACAGCTAATAATGCATGAATTTGATTAGATGCTAAAATGGAGTGTCGCAAGAAATTCACTAAAAACTAAGAAATAAAAAAGTTATTGTCAATTGATTTCAAGTATTTGGTTGTTTTTCGATTCAGACATTTCATCTGTGCTTGTCAAAAAATCAGTTGTTATCAACTGATTCCCCGGACACATTGGTAATATTCTTCAAAGCTCAAATACAATAAACAAAGAAACTGATAAAATGGATATAAAAGCACACCCTCACTGTCACGGGAAACTTCAGCAAAACAAACATCGCCTGCTTTTCGCATATGATCCTGAAATCAATTTACAAACAAGGTTAGCAGTATATCAGCACTAAGAAAACTCACATATTATTAAAAGTATTAAGATATCAAACCTTTAAATCCTGCCAGGAAGCTGAAGAAGGGAGCCCACGGACAATAACTGCAAGCCAAAAACAAATGTCCAACAAAACACTAGGAGAATCTAAAACTGAACAAGAACAAATATACAGCGACAACAGATTAACAGACTAACATTTCAGCACAACACTATCATTATATGCTTCTAATTATCGACAAACCTCGATATTCAGAATGGCGTGAAATGCCAAAACGACCACCACCACCACCACTATAGCCACCACGACGATCACTTGATGAAGGACCTCTACCACCATGGGCAAGCTCAACCTGCAGTTATGACAATGTGAAATCATAAGAAATATAACACCAATCCGCAAGGAAATAATTAAAATCTCTCATTACCCTTAAACGACAACCATCAAAGTTATAGCCATCACGACCTCTGATTGCATCTTCAGCATCATGAGCATTCTCAAACTACCAAACAAACAAACACATTTAGTCAAAAAACATTCTAATCTTGCTTGGTCATATCCAACAACAAAAATAAATAAAACAAACAAACAAACAAAATTGAGAAATGTACCTCCACAAAACTATAACATGGTGGGCGAGGTGGAACCTTTAATTCAATATCCAAAATACGGCCATACTACAAACAACAAAAACCATAAATGTTAGCAAACAAACCGGAAAAATATTTAACATCTACAATGCAGTTATACATCTATTTACAACCATATCAAATATACCCAGCAAAATTATAGACCGAATTTTTCACCAGGGATCAATTGAATATGAGCATTGGAAAATGATGCAAAAAGTTAAAACCCCATGGACATTTTTCCAGTATTTGCCCTTCAGTGACTTGGACTGCACAGACAGTGAGACTGAGACTGAGACCGACGATTGCAGCGGTGTTAAATTAATCTGATTACTTCTAAAGTTCACTATAGATATAAAGGAGTGGATTGACTAGTCACCCAAAACCACCAAAACTTACATTAAACAAGAACCAATATAGATATCAACAAAAATTTTGAACAAAAACCTTGTAAAAAAGATCTTCAACTTCAGATTCCCTTATATCAGCGGGCAGGTTCCCAACATAGATTGTACGAGAAAAGCGACCACTCATTTTTTATGGCAAGGACTAGAACAAAGTTTCACTGCATTGAAAAAACAGAAACACATAAATAGAGAATCAGAACCGCTTAAATAGTGAAACAAAATCCCTCAATTTCCAAAACAAAGTAAGCCTATACACTCTAATATCCAATTATCATCAGCATGTACTCCGATGATAATAAAAATATGACAAAACCAAAACTATGAAGCAAACCAAGTGAGCAATCCTCCAAGTGAGCGGTGCTCCACGAGCTCCATTGCTCATTTGCTCCAAGATGCTCCAAAGCTATAATAAAATTGAAATTTTATTTGGTCTCTTCATCCTCCCATGAAATTTTGCAGATGTATTGATCTTCAGAGTGAGCAAGAATTTCCAATAATAAAAAATAAACCCACAAGTCCACCCTGATTTTCTCACTCCCTCTATATCCCTATGTATGATTGCAAAGCTCATATTTGTCCAAGCGCTTGAAATCTATCATAAAGAAAGCATTTGTTATGAAATCAGGTAACATAGATATTTACTTGTGCATTTACCTCACTCACCTGTCTTCTCGAAAGAACCAAAAGAAAAACAAAAGAAGGGCATAATATACATTTACCTCTCTTTTTTGGGACAAACAACAAACCCATTAATAAATTCAACCCCAAAGAAAAGAGCATGCTCATATCTTTACTTGTATTTCCCCAGTACAAAATTTTCAAACTTAGATGCATAAAGAATCCACGGAAGAATCTTTGTTAATAATCCATTTCCAGTTTAATGGTTTAAGGTGAAGTTGACACAAATTCTAACAAAAGGGTCTCTAGGACGACAATTGAGCAAGTATCAATCTAAATAAAAAAAACCTCAGTTTATGTTTGGGACTGATGTGCCTTCTACTTAACTTTGAGTGCACAGTTATAGTGTACGGTGAATCTCACAAGAACTCACTACGAGGGCAAAGATGTAAACAAGCGAACTCTAATTCTTCTCAAAGCTTCAGTGACATCCGCAAGTTCACACCTTGATCTCAATTTAGGAAGCCAGTCTCCTCCATCGCCCCAACAATTCAATTTCTCCTCAAACGTAAACAAATTGAAGAAATTGCAAATACTGGATGAATCTTACAAAAAATACCATTTTAATTACGAAAATCAATCGATATTAATAGACATAATAACACTGTACCGAAGATTTATGAGCAGTAAAAGCGTCGGTGAACCACCACGTGACCCGCCGTCCGTAACCGAATCGACAGCTGCTTCTGAGGGGAAGCTCCAGAGAGAAATGAGATAAGGCCTAGGGTTTGTTTTGGAGAACGAATCTCGTCGACGGCTGAAGATTATAGAGGACAAAACAAATCCATCCGTTTATTTGGACGGCTAGGATTCCATATTTGATTTCACGGGACCCACCAACTACAAACGATGAATTTCTTGTTGCAGTTGCTTTTTTGTTACAGTATCAGTTTCTTTTGAAAACGAAAAAAATTATATTTGTATAAAATATTCATAAAATTATATCACAAAATAATTATTGTGTGATTAAATTTTATCATATTTTTGTTTTCCCTCATTAAATTTTATCATAGTTTTGTTTTCCCTTTGTAAACCTCGTTTGTCAGTACTATGCATGGCATCGGCCCGGGTTCGGATTCGATTTTTTAATTATAAAAAATTAAAAATTTATTATATAAATATATATATTTTATAATTAAAAATATTTAATTATTTATTTTAGGTATGGGCCATAATTTTTTATTATAAAAAATTTAAAAAATAAAAAATTTATTATATAAATATATATATATTTTATAATTAAAAATTTTTAATTATTTATTTTAAGCACGGGCCGGGCCGGGCCCATGCGTTTTGGGTCGAGTCGGGCCCGAATTTTGAGACCCGGCCCGGGCTTTTTCTACCTCGGGTCAGGCCAAAGCCCGACCGGGCGGGGCTTCTGGCTTTTCTGTCAAGCATAGTCAGTACTCTTTTTTCCTTATCCAAAAAAGTACTCTTTTTTTCTTTTAGTTTTTTATTTACTTTTTTATTTAATAAATATAAATAAATAAATAAATAATTTTATATCAAATCCCATCATTTTCTGCGATTTAGAATTTTAATTCTTTAATTCATTAATAAAAAAAGTGTGTTTTCGGTACTTATTGTAGATAGGAATGACAAAACGAAATGACCAATTGAATTTATAACAAATCTTAAATGAATAAAATCAAAATATGATTGAATTGAATTCGATTCATTTACTAAATAAATTTTAATATTAGGATTTATATTTGAAGTTTTTAATTAACGAATATTTGTTTAGTTCTAACATGATTTCACTGCATAAATTGTTGTAATTGTCTTGTATTAATTCTTATAAACGTATATGTTGATGGTGATTTTCTGACCCGAGAAAAGCCGAAGTATGAAGAAGGGTATATAAGAGATTTCCACTTCCCAAACATGGGGCCTAGGCCCAAAAGGCATAGGCATCCGACCAGGCGAGAATATTAGAATTAGTTTGCACTTGATGCCCGACCCCGAGGTGGAAAGATGTTCAGGGAAGATGAGGGAAATGAAGGTCTCAGCACCGACCCGACCTGGTGGGACATGTCAATCATTTCAATTTGCAGTCGATCATCTCAAATTACCGACCTGATGATGTGGGTCGGGGTTGTAGCATTGTGTTTTTAGATGGGCGATGTAAGCCGTCAACGAAGTTTAGGTTTACCAATGATTGATGGGATAAGAGTAACCAGCGGTTGATGGGACAGAGCAGGGCTGCGAGCTTATTGACTAACACACGTAACCACATAGGAGTGGTTAGAATACCAGTTGGCACATGGGCATACCGTGTAACAGTTACCAAGAATGGGTAATTTAATGAAGTTCAGATGACTATCGTAGAGGTGTCAGAAGGCTGGGCTATTATCCGTAGAGTAATTGGGGAAGAGAACCTATGCAATAATGGCTTAGCAACGTGGCTGACATCACGAGTTGGTGTAATAGTAGAATTTGACCTAATATAAAAGGGGGTGGAGAATCATTGTAAAAGGTTGGCTAATTTTGTTTCACATAAAAGAGAGTGCAAAAAGCTTGAGTGTAAACGAGAGTTAGTGCAGGTGGTCAAACATGTTGGACAATTAAGACCCATAGCATCACTATTTGTAAAAAAAAAACATAGTTTTTTGTACATATCAACTATGTGACAAAGGAAATTGCTCTTTTATCATTTTTGTAATTGGATTATTTGGATATATAAATGATAAAAGTTCATATGATTAGTACCAGATTAATAAGATATGAGACAGTATTAATCCACAAAAGGTTTAATCATTAAATATATCTAGTCGTAGTATTATCAAGACTGAACATCGATAATACGGAATAGGCTAGTATTACACTTGTGCGCGTTATGGAAGCTTAACGGTATAGTTCTCATATATTTAAGTATTGGATACTTATGCAAGTGTGATAGGAGGTTCTGTTAGCTGTTGGACCGAGAACAGCTTCGCTCCTGATAGACCTCTCGGAGTCCCATTGGTATTATGACTATATGTCTATGGGAATCCGAATCAGGGTAGGTGTATGTAGGCGGTAATCGTTTTTTATATCAAACCGATCATATAGGCGGTAATCCAATTTTATATTTAAACCGACCATATAGGCGGTAATATAGTCTGTCATTAATTTATCTGGATTATTAGATTCAATTCATATATTATAATTTAAGTGAGATTATCCTAAATTATCATATTAAAGGTTTCACTATTTTACCCCAGCGAAAATAAATTACCTAGACATAAAAGAAAATGAAAACACACAAACTATTATTACTACAACTAAAAATAAATACTAAAAATAAATACAAACAAGATAAAATCATCAAGTTCCTTATTAGAAACCTTAAGGAAAGTATGAAAATTACAAATGAATAGCTTGGTATTTATAAGCAAAGAAAAGGCTTCCACCAATTTCTTTACCAAACACTCCACCAATGTTTGGTGGAAGTTTGATAATTGTAAATTGTCATTTTCCATTTTTTTTTATTTTTGATAATGACTTTAATAATTACAAATAACGCACTTTAGATTTTTCATCAATTTTGGTCTTGAAAACTTCAGAATTCGAAAATCTTATGATCATAAAAATTGTAGATCTTTGAGTCTTCTTTCATCTTGAACTTGAATAAACTCAATCCGATATTGGAGTAAAAAGTAATTGTCAAAATACAAAAATTACGCAAAGTTGAAATTTTCGAAATTGTACTCCATTAGAACGCCATTTCAAGTTTCCAACCTCCAAAATCCAAATGTCAAGTCCATTTTTTACGCTTATTTGTTCCACATTTCATCTTGATTGATTCCATTAATTCCCGAAACTTTATTTATCTAAAAAATAAAAAAAAAACACATCAAAACATCACAAAACTTGAGAAACTATATAAAGTATAACAAGCCTTTAAACCCCCAAGGTGTCCCTAGTGGACGAGTTGTAGTATCGTGAGGATTTACAGTGACGATACTCACAAATGTCAATAAAATTCACACAAAAGTAAAAAGACAAAGAAATAAAATAAACAAATTAACAACTAAACAAGTGAAATTTTTATCCAAGTTAGTAGTTGTTTTCTTTCTTTCTAAATTACGAAATGAGTAAATTCTCCTATCCTTTTTACCACTCTCCATATACATAATTAATAAGGTATTAATCAATTCATTGTACCTACAATATTCACAAGTGTAGTTGAAATGAGAATAATATTTTTATCTTAAAGTTATGTTAGAGTTCACACCTTTTGGCAATGAAAGTTTATTTATACATTTTTTTAAGCTTTACCATTTGATGTGAGCAATCATTGTTTACTGAGGCAATATGTCTGGTTACTGAGTAAAACATTTATTATTAAATTAGTTAAGCTCTACCGTTTGATGCGAACAATCACTACTTACTGAGGCAAGATGTCTGATTACTAAGTAAAAGCTTTTTATTAACTAACTCAAGCCATATCGTTTGACGCGAACAGTCACTGCTGGCCAGGCAAGATGCCCAGTTACTAAGTAAAAGCTTGGTCAGTTTTTATTCTCTGTTTTTTTTTTATAAACACACCTTTCACTGCCTTAGGTGCTTCATCCAATAAACAAATTTAAATAATTCAAAAAGAAATAAATAAAAATTAACTTGTTACGAATGAGTAAGAGATACATCTCAGGAATGGAAACTCCTTACTCCGCTATCTTAAAACAACAATTGCACTTGGTTAGTCAAAAATTTCAAAAAGAAAATAATTTTTTTTTAATTTTTTATAAAAATACACAAAATAACAACAAAGCAAAAATAAAAAAGCAAATAAAAATAAACTAGTCAACTATTCCCTCCCTCAAACCTAATCGAGACATTGTCCCCAATGTCTTAAAAATAAGAAGAGTTTAGAAGACATTACATGGTTAGTGTGAAATAACAAATTATTGATTAAGATCTATGTCCAGTTTACGCTTCTTGCCACGATCGTTATCAAACCAGTTCAACTTGGAAAGAATTAGGTCGATTTTTTGTTCATAGGTTAAGAGTCGGTCGATTAATTCATCAGCCTTTCTTATAGTGAGGAATATATCTTTCACCGGTATTAAGATGAACCCATGTTTGTTGGCATCTGCAAGAAATACAAAGGAAAATCGAAAAATCCATTAACATTAAGTAGTCCAATGGGTTTCTGGTGGATGTTCACAAATTTAAATAATGGTTTTGGAATGATCCCCAAAACTTGACTGCCACCTTCCTGCACGGCTTTTGAAATACATCTCATCAATCCAAGATTGCCACCACCATATACTAAGTGCATATTTCATTCCGCAATAACTCTACCCAATTCTTTTGCTACCTCAACAAATTCTGGTTTAGACCCAAAGTTAGTCCCAAATATACATAGATATGAGTGACTCATCGCTTGGAAGTGGTTTCCATTTCTCTCATATCTTAATTTTTTATTTGCATGTGTCGAAGAGAGAAATGACGAGCTGAATTTATAGGATCCTGAAAAAGGGTGAGTAATAATTATACTAGTACCTGCTAAATGATCATTATTAGATGAACGTTAAAATAAATCGTGAAAGTCAAAAAGTTTAGATCTTGTCGGCAAAAATAAAAGAAATCAAAAAAGAAAAGAAAATCAAAGTAATTATTTGAGGCAACGAAATTGTGTACTCAATACGCGACTCGCTTGGTATATATATCCACTAGGATGCATCTCAAGAGTCTCACTCCTTACTCAGCCATCACAAATGAATTAAATCTTATATTCGTGATTTGTCAGACATCATTCCTTGATATCTCCTGTCTTGCTCGGCCTGAAATGCTTCGTATGCTCTTTTCCTACAAAAATAGCATACAAAATTAAAAAATCTACAACACGTGTACGTAAAAATAAAAATAAAAGTTTCACGGGTTGCCTCCTTGCTAGTGCTAAATTTTATGTCTATAGCCAGACATTCAAGACCATCATTCGAGGAGGCTTCAGCGTGATTTTGGACGTCCGAGAAAGGATAATCCCATGTGCGTTGCTTTTGAAGGGACTCTTCAAACGGTGAGGTGGCAAAAATATTTTTATTCGACTCAGTGCTCGCACCACCTTCTTAAACTTCGTATCTCCAATGGTCCGTGAAAGGAATGACGGGTGATCATGTGGTCTCGTATAATGCTTGACTTTCAATGGGAGTGCCATTCTGTCAAGCTTCTAGGCAATGTCCTCAATATGTACTCCCCAATGTTGTGATGTTATCTTTGGTGTCACGAGTTTTTCAATGTGCTCCCCCACTTGCTATTGCTTCTGTCCTACATCTTGCTCCATTTTTTCTTCACATTTGTATTTTAGCATTTCATTGTTCAGTTCTTTATCTGACATATGTGCAATGCATGTTCCAAGATCCTTAATTGTTGTTCTAGACGGTATGGGCAGCTCTTCTACTTGTTTCTCCCTGTAAATGCATTCAACGATCAACGAATTATCCAGATCAATTTGAGACTCTGCATGTTCAGGCTCCTGAGCTGATACCTCTGATTCAACCTCCTCATCTGTTAAAGTGTTATCATGAAACTCAAAGTCTGCTTCAGTGTCATCTGAAAATGATCTGTGAGGTATGTAGCTATGGTTTTCTAAAAATTATCTCGCTTGATCTGTCAGTCTTTGTATTCTTACTACTTGACTCTGAAGCATGTCATCCAACCATTCTCTTTGTTTCTTGAGCATGTCCATCATCATGTCCATATAGGCGGTAACATACTATGTCATTAATTAATCTGGATTATTAGATTCAATTCATATATTATAATTTAAGTAAGATTATCCTAAATTATCATATTAAAGGTTTCACCCTTTTACCCCAGCGAAAATTAATTAGCTAGACATAAAAGAAAATGAAAACACACAAATTATTATTACTATAAATAAAAATATATACAGACAAGATACAATTCTCGAGTTCCTTATTAGAAATTTTAAGGAAAGTATGAAAATTACAAATGAAACAGCTTGGTATTTATAGGCAAAGAAAAGGCTTTCACCAATTTCTCCACCAACACTCCACACAACACTCCACAAAACACTCCGCAAAGCTCTCATGTTTGGTGGAAGTTTGACAATTGTAAATTGTAAATTGTCATTTTCATTTTTTATTTTTAATAATGACTTTAATAATTACACATAACACATTTTAGATTTTTCATCAATTTCGGTCTTGAAAACTTCAGAATTCGAAAATCTTATGAACATCGAAGTTGTAGATCTTTGGTATTCTTGCATCTGGAACTTGAATCACCTCTATATGATATCGGTGTAAAAAGTTATGGTCAAAATACAGAAATTACGTAAAGTTGAAATTTAGAGTGGAAATGGGTTATAAATATTGATATGCATGTTTAGATGAGTAGGCACAAAATAATATTCATAAGACGAATGTTTATTGTTTTTCATGTGATGAATGGATTTTGCATTGGTCGTAAATTTTTTCGGCTCTTATTTTTGTGTTGGTTTTGGTTTTCAGATGTAAGGCCATAAGGCCATTGTTTATAATTGTTGTAATTTATTTTTCCAATTTAAGAGTTTCAATTGTTGTAATTTGGAGCACCGAAATCGCAAAAGAAGCCAACATCACCTTAGAGCGAGATTTGAAGACCAATAGATGCCTTGAGATATTTTTGTACTAATTAGATTAGTATATGAAAAATAAGAGTCGGTCAATGCAAATTTTTTTTTGTACGTATGTTTAATTCGAAATGTTTGAATAACGTGTCATATAGCTTAAGGTGCCTACTCTTGCATTTCACATGCCATAATATGTTTTTAGATGCATATATATTCTATACATGAAATGTGATTTTATTTGATTTAAAATGTTAAATTGGAATACGATATGCATGGAAAACGATTAATTAGATCATACATTCCATTGGTATATAGGATGGAAATCCATATATAAATTCCATAGCCAAATTCGAATGGACGGTAATGTGGTCTGCATTCGAGATACAATTTCACATACCTTTGGATTTTATAACACACTTAGTTTAAGTAAATAGTTTAATTAAAAACTTAACAATTTTAGGATTCCAAAAATTTTAAACTAATTAGTGTTCTAGTATTTTAAGATTTAAAATATAATAGGTCACTAATACTACACCAATTAAATTAGTTTAATTGAATATATGAATTAGTAGAGACTAATGATATTAGTGATATAAATTTTAAGAGTTAAAATTGGTTAGGTCACTAATAATATACTAGTGTTAATAAAAAAATTATGATTTAGACGCCATAAATTTATTCACACTAGTAAATATAAAATATTAGATATTTTAAAATGAAAACCTTAATTTTAAAATAGCGAGTGGGAGAGGGACATACGACATTATATCTCACGATCTCTGTTGTTAGTCCGAAAACATGAGATTCAAAAGGCGTCTCGAGACGGTTTTGCTTACTTCCCCCTATGGATGGTGTCCATTTTGGTCAATATCTAGTTTGGATTCTGAGAGGATAGGTACTCTAGATGTATCTGATGACCTGACCTACCATACGGTGGCACTTCACTAGTTAAGTCCAAGGGTTCTGAAACGACGAGTCACACTCATAAAGGAATGATTAAATGTTAATCAATATTCCTTGATCAAATCAAATGGTGGTTGATTAATATAAGAATAAGAGTTATTCCCGCATATATTAATCGATTGAGATTGTCTCGATCTATCATAGAAATACTTGACCTACCCTACGACGTTACTTATTTGTGGGATGATAGATTTCTATGGCATAGTAATTCTTTTAGGTTTCTAATTCGTTATTCATGGTTCATGTATCATGTTTAAATTTATACCAAAATTGTTTGATAGTTTTAATATGCGATGAATGAATATTGAATGCATGTTTTTTTTAGCCACGGTTTCTCTAATTATTTCCATACTCTCAAATGATAAATTAACGGGAGAAAACTATGTTAAGTGGAAAAGTAACATGAATGCTATCCTAGTCTGCCTGAGCCGGCCAGAAATACTGGCCAAGTTGTGCGTGATGCCTACCAGAAATGGGTCGCGGCTAATTAAAAGGCCTGCTGCTACTTGTTAGCAGGGATGTTCGAGGTTCTTGTTGCAAAGCATGAGCCTATGGCTTCAGCATCTCAGATGATGGAGTCATTGCAGGGCATGTTCGAGCAACTTTCGGAGCGTCAACGTCATGAGACTATGGTCTCAGCGATGACTGCTAGGATGAAAGATGAGACATCGGTCCGAGAGCACATCTTGAGGATTATGACTTATCTCAACACCGCTGAAACCCATGGTGCTCGTATTAACGAGCGAAGCCAGTGGCCATGATTATGAAAACTCTTTCAAAGAATTTCCTACAGTTTTAAAGCAACTATGTTATGAACAAGTTGACTTTTACTTTGACCCAGCTGCTTAATGAGCTCACTCACTACGAGTCAATGCTTGTGGATCCTCGTAAGCCTAGTGCTGAGGCAAATGTTGACGAGTCTTCTAAATCTGCAAAGAAGAATAGCATTGCAAAGGCCAAGGCTAAGCCCATGAAGAAGAACAACAAGAAAGACTCCAAGGATGCCAAGTCCAAATATATATATATATATATATATATCTGAAGTCTGAGTAATTAAGTCCGTAGGGGTGTCTTAACACCTAGTGCCCTAAAGCCAACTGGTTTGGGAGTCACTGGCCCAAAGCTCGCTACATAGATGAAAGATATGTATATAAATTAAAAAATTAAAAAAAAAAGAAAAAAATCAGAAAAATCAGAAAAAAATATTTCATTGCTAAAAAATGTGTGAATTCTGATAAAACTTTAGGAAAAAATATTACTATCTTTTCAACTACACTTATGACTATTGTGGGCAAAATGAGTTGATCAATATTTTGTTGGTTGTGTATATGGTGAATGGTAAAAATAATTGGAGAATTTTCTTATTCGGTAATTTAGAAAGAAACAAAACAATTATTGACTTGGATAAGAAGTTTCACTTGTTTAATCACTAACTTGTTTATTTTATTTTCTCTTGTCTTTTTGCTTTTGTATGCATTAGATAGATGTTTGTGGGTATCGTCACTGTAAGCCCTCACGAGACTATAACTCGTCCACTAGGGGGGACGCCTAGGGGTTTAAAGGCTTGTTGCATACACTAAATGGAATTGTGATCCCTACTAAAGTGGCTTACTTTAATTTAGTCTCAGTTGTTTATTTTATTTTATTTTGTTGTTTTGCTCGAGGACTAGCAAAATGTTAGGTTTGGGGGGTGTGATGAGCGGAAAATATATCAATATTAACCGCCCTTTTACCTAATATTTTATTTAGTTTCTCGTGTTTGATGAACGTTTTAATGTGTATTTATGTATTTTACAGATAAATAAAGTATCAGACTTAATGGAATCAACTCGGGGCTAAAACGATGAAATCCAGAGGTAAGAAGGTCAAAAACGAAAATTTAATGTAGCGTCACAAAGTGCAATCCTAAATTCCAGTTTTGCGTAAGTTTGGTATTTTGCCATAACTTTTTCATCTGATATCTGATTGAGCTGATTCAAGTTGCAGATTAAAGGAGACTCAAAGATCTACAACTTTAAAATTTTAAATATTTTCGAATTCTGAAGTTTTCAAGACCGAAATTAATGAATAATCTAATGTGTTTTGTGTAATTACTAAAGTCATTATAAAAAAAAAAAAAAAAAATGGAAAATGACAATTTACAATTGTCAAACTTCCACAAAACATGCTTGCATGTTTGGTGGAGTGTTTTGTGTAGTGTCTTGTGGCATGTTTGATGGAGTGTTTGGTGGAGGATTTTATGGAGTGTTTGGTGGAGAAATTGGTGGAAGCCTTTAGATTTTCCTATAAATACCAAGCCATTTCATTTGTGATTCTCATGCTTTCCTTAGATTTTTGTAAGGAATTTAAGGATTGCATCTTGTTTGTATTTATTTCAGTATTTAATTTATGTATTTTTATTTTCAGTAATAGTAGTAGTTTATTTTCTTTTATGTTTTATAGTTAATTTTCCGCTGGGGAAAGGGTTAAGCTTTTATTATTTTAGTTTAAATTAATCTCCCTTAATTATAATATGGAAATTATAATTTAACATAAAATGTTATACCGCCTTAATGACTGGTTTTATTTGTTTGACATAATTTGACACCGCCTATATGGCTGGTCTTTATGTGATAGCTGATTACCGCCTATATGGATGGTTTATGGACAAATAATGATACCGTCTTTATGGTTGGTCAGACTAAATTAAAATCTGACTTAATGAGGATACCGCTTATATGGCTGGTTGGTAATATCACTGATAAATTCTATATTATAGTAAGGGAGATTTTTAAATTAGAAATAGAAAAGGTGGATCCCCCAACCCCCAGCATTTTATTTTTATTCTAGGGAAGTGATGAAACACAATATCCACACACTTAATAATTGATTTTCTTTTTATGAATAATTCTTTAGTTTGTTTATTGAGTCTTAAGTTTAATGCTTCTTGTTAATTGGCCATTAATAAGATTGATTTGGTAAACTTAAATGAACTTGACGAAGGGATTTTAGGTTTCAGCCTTAGATTCAATAGCCCACGATCTTCCTTGAGGATAGATAACCCTTTAATAAATTTCCTTACAGGATAGACATATACCTGTCGGGTGGGGGCAGCCACTTTTGGAACTTGAACTTAATGAATTTAGGTAACTTGGTTAACATAGACATATGATTAATTTGGTTATTTGGCTATTTACGTCTGACCATCGACATAGGCTTTTGCATATCTTCGTGTTCCAGGTTAGTAAATCGACTTATTACATATATATAAGAGAATCAATTCATCTTTAGGATAATATTGTATGGAATCACAACCCTAGATCTTTGTGTTTTTTATTTATTTTTCTTAGCATTTTCTTTTGTTTATTTTATTTAAGCAAATCCACATTCAACCAACCAAAAGCAATCATTCTCTTATCCCTTAATTATATACTTGTAAATAAATAGTATCAATAATTAATAACAACAGTAGGAATTAAGTCCTCGTGGGATCGATATTTTTATACTACTTGAACGATACGTGCGCTTGCGTTATACGCGTGTAATTACGCACCGGTCAGGTACAACCATAGGGGTTTATAACCTAAGGTCAAGAGCAAAAATTTTTCAAGTTGCAAGGGTCCATTTATGGACTCAAGCAAGCATCTCGATCTTAGAACATAAGATTTGATATCGTGATCAAATCTTATGAATTTGAGCACAATGTTGATGAACCTTGTATATACAAGCGTGTCATTGACGGGAAGATGGTTTTTCTTGATTTATACATCGATGATATTTTACTCATTTGGAATGATGTAAAGATATTTTCGGACCTGAAAACCCGACTAGCTAAGCAATTCCAACTGAAAGATTTGGGAGAGGCTAGTAATGTTCTTGGGATCCAGAAACTTCATGATCGTAAGAAATGACTGTTAGCTATGTCTCAGGCATCCTACATCGACAAAATCCTTGTACGATTGGGGATGCAGAATTCTAAGACAGACAATTTTCCTATTGACATTGAATTCTCTTGTTAAAGGAACAATGTATACTATATTATACACGAGACTAGACATTTTTTTCAGTGGGAGTAGTCAGTAGGTTTCAGTCTAACCCCGAATTGGATCATTGGGTAGCTATGAAACACATTCTCAAGTATCTTAAGAGAACGAGAGATTATATGCTTGTGTATTCTGGTGAGGATATGATCCTAAGAGGATATACAGACTCTAATTTTCAGATGGATGTCGATTCTAGGAAATCAACATCTGGATCAGTTTTTACCCTAGGTGGTGAGGCTATAGTATGGCAGAGTATAAAACAATCTTGTATTGCTGACTCCACCATGGAGGCTGAGTATGTAGAAACTTGCAAAGCAGCTAAGGAAGTAGTCTGACTCTGTAAGTTCTTGGGAGATCTGGAAGTCGTTCTAGGTATGGATAAATCACTCACACTTCATTACGATAATAGTGGTGCAGTGGAAAATTCAAAGGAACCAAGAAGTCACAAGAGTGGAAAGCATATAGAGAGGAAATATCATCTCATCAGAAAGATAGTGTGGAGATGAGATGTTTCTGTCATAAAGATTGCATCCACAGAGAACCTGGCTGATTCGTTTACAAAGACTTTATCGGCTAAAGTGTTTGAAGGTCACATAGATGGTCTAGAATTACATGGCATGTCCCATTTGCTCTAGTGCATGTGGGGGATTGTTGGGATATATGCCATAGAGCATCATGTAATGTAAATAATATTATATTTTATGAAATAAAATGGCATTATTCATTTATCAAAGTGTTTGTTTAATATCGCATATTGTATATTATCATATTTACCCTAGATTACTCATGTGCCTTCGGACTTAGTGAATGAGTGTCATATACAAGAAGATTTAAGTCTGAAGTTGGTAATCTAAAATAGTCCCTAGAGAGCAAACAAATCGGGTACTTTAATTAAGAGCTTAATTAATATTCCGAAATTATTGGAGTTAATAATTCAGAATATTTTATTAAGAGCTTAATTAATATTTCGAGATTATTGGAGCTCGGAATCGTAGGTCCATTTGGTCCTCGTGCTAGCTCGATATACTATAGCAGATTAAATATAATTGGATAGTCCAATTATATACTCACATATGAAAATATTATTAATATGATTAATAATATTATTTTGTCACACTTGAAACTATATATTAAAATTTAATTTATGATATTAATAATTACATGATAATTATTAAATACATGACATTAAATTATATATGATATAATTTAATAAGGTCAAATTTGGAATTTCTAAATTTTGGATTTTGGAAACCCTTGATTTTATTTTGGATGTTACACCTTTTTGAAAGGTAATAACACATTCAAATTTGTAACATTTTCTTATTATGGTAATTAAATATTATTTTTTTTAAAAAAATTGAAAATAATGACACCATGGCCGAAAATATCAAAGGAGAAAGGGGAAGGGTTTTCATTTATTTTGGAAACAATAACCCTAGGTATAAAAAGAAAATATGATTTTCTTTTGGTAACCTAATTCATTTTGCAACCCTAGCCATCTCTCTTGTTCTTGGAATTCTCTCAAGAGTTGAGAAAAAGAAAAAGAACAACAAAAGAAAATCCAAAAAGAATACCAAGTGTGATTCAATCTCTAAAGTTTTTAGAGTTTTATTTTGTGAGTCTAGCCCACACTAGTTTCCGTTGGTGATGAGATATAACACAAAAGGCCTTTTGGTGTCGAACCAAATTCTTCATCTTTATTTTCTAACTACATCTCACGACAGTGAGTAATTTTTTGCTCACTGTCGCATGCCCCTTTGGTGATAACATGGCTCGATTTGTTTTGCTTTTGATTCGGAAATTTCAGTAAACTTTAAGGGGTGTTTTGGGGCTGTATTGGGACTATTTTTGGGTGAAATATCAGACCTGAAAACATAGTAAAAACTGATTCAATCAAGGGCTGATTTGGAGAGTAAGCTGGGTGTGTTTCGGTCCAAAACAATCCAATTTTTGTGTCGTTGTTCGAGGGTTGTTCCGGGAATGAAATTTTGTCAAAAATAGAAGTAAAACTTCAGCCTTGGTGTTGGTAACATTCAGCCAGAAAAGAGAAGGGCAGAAAAAATTTTCAAGTCTTATCCGGGTACCTAACGTGTTTTTGCTGCACTAGGAAAATGGTTCCTACATCTGTTTGGGTCAATCTCGCTAACTCTCTCCAAAAATCCAACTGTTGAATCCCCCTTAAGAAGGTGGAACCCTTTTTTATATAGAAAATGAAAAGGGCTGAGAATAGAAGGATGAGACAGAATCCCCTCCACTTCTCCAATGACTACCAATCTTCTGTGTCAGTTATAGCACGAGACATATCCGGTAAGATATATATTTTGAGATATACATCTGATCGGACATAGTCATGCCCGTGATTCCAATAACTGAAGATGTGCATAATTATTGCCAGCTCGATACATGTATGGGTGGATATTATATTTGAATAATATGTTCGGCCGGACGTAAACGGGTTCTTTAACTTCAATATCTGACAATCTGCTCGTTCACTGACAGCTGTGTTATGTTCGGCCAAATGTAGGGTTTTCATGTCATGTCCGACTGAAT